>PVJC01000385.1:0-106140 GCA_004026665.1 Murina feae
CAGCTCAAAAAAGAGAACAACATGCAGGGGAGGGCAAGAGTCTGAGAGATCATCATAGAGGGGGTGCCTGCTCCAAGCCTCCACGGTGTGCCTAGGGGCAGGCCCCCAGCAGGTAGACACACACAGGAGGACTGCTCCGAGCCTCAGATGCGGCTGGGGGCAGGTCCCCAGTGGTGACACACACACACACACACACACATACACAGAAGGCGCCTGGCAGACTGGAGCCATCATAGGACATCCACTGAAGGGTCCCAGACTGTGAGAGGGCACAGGCCGGGCTGAGGGACTCCCTGCACCCCGAGTGCACAAATTTTTGTGCACCGGGCCCCTGGTAAGCAAATAAAAGACATTAAAGGGACACTCGTTCCTTACAGTAGATTCCCAATCAATATAGGAGGAATTATAAAAATGAGTCATTAATTAATGCTAAAATTAGTAGGCAACAATATGGTAAGAAAAAAAATACCTCTTCACAAAATATTTACTAATTTCAAAAGGAAAATAAAATTTTTACAATGGAGAAAACCTGGCAAAAATTTTTAAAAAAAACTGATATCATCAGGAGTAAGACATATCAATTACTGAAAGTCTTCCTAAAATCCGTAGCCTTTTATCTGAAAACTTCAACATAGAAGAATCACTTCCTTTAGAGTAATTTTCTGCCTTCTGACTTTTCAGGCATAGAGTTACACATTATGTATGCAGTGGGACTAAGTGATGTTGTGGATTTGCTTGAAGTTTCAATCTAATGACAAGGAAACTGTCAGGTTTGATGTCTTCTGAATTTATTGGAAGGCTCTAGCACAGGAGCTGTTATTTAGAGGGTTTTGACCAAATGATAGTTCCTCTCTATTTAGGAAAAGACTGTGTCAGAGATAATCTGATCAATTGGATGGACTCTATCATTAGGGTGATAGATGTCACACCTCTTTTTCTTATGTCATTCATATCATAGCTTCAAAGGCTAAGCAAAATTACCTGCACTACAGCCATGAGTTAAACAGATGCTATCTCTCTCAGATGTAGCATCTACCATGATTAAACAATTGGCAATAACCATTGACTGTGATGCAAAAATGTATTTCCCAGAATTATCCTGTAGAATCCTGGTTTGATGGTTGTTAAATGATGTCCAGTAAAGGGAAAGGGAAGAACTTTCATTTGAGAATATACCCATATGAAAAGTTAAAATATCCATTTAAAAATATCCATACTGACATCATAAAAACAAAACAAAACCAAATTTAAATTACCTGTAATATTGATATCTTAATTCAGATATATAAATTCAGATGTAATTCCTGAAGATCATCTCTGATTGCATTAAAGAAGAAATCAGTTAAATTTAAGAAATACCTATTTAAAATTTTATGTTAAACACATAAATTTTCAAAGTCTTAATTGTTAGCAAATTGTTTTATGTGTTTCAACAGGAAGAAAATAGTGTGCAGCATTTCAAAAACTTACCCAACCACATAGAACACAAACAAGTGCCTCTTTCCCCAGAAGATCTTAAGGACTAGCGTTCTGTGGAGTGCAGTTTAGGAAGTAAAATCTTAACTAACAATAAATCAATCACCATGCAAGTCTCAAATATAATAAACAACAATAGAAAAATAAAGTCTTCGTGCTTACAATTATGCTGAAAAATCAAAACTTACCTTTATATATCAACTAGGGGCCTGGTGCACAAAATTCATGCACAGGGGGTGGGGCGGCAGTCCCTCAGCCCGACCTGAACCTCTCCAATATGGAGTTCTTGGGGACTCTCACAATCCAGGACCTCTGGTTCTTAACCACTAACCTGCCTGCCTGCCTTATTCCCCTAACTGCCCTCCCCAGCCAGCCTGGTCACCCCTATTTTTAATCTTATCACCTTCATGCACAATTGTATTTGACTTCCTTATTGGCTTCTTCCTCTCACACAATTTTTCTCCTTTATGTAACACTTTTCCTACTGACTCATCATTTATAAACTTTATCCTACTTCTGTTCCATCATCATTCTTCTCATTTTTCTACTACCCTCCTTCCCTTCCCACATTCATTCTTTCCTTTATCTGTACCTCTGCCCACCCTCCCCTTTTCCTTCCTTCCCACCTTAATTTTTTCTTCACTTTCTCCCTCTGACCTGCTTTGCTCCCTCCCCCATTCCTTCCTCTTCCCATTCTCCTTTTAAGCTCTACCAGCTCCCCCTTTATAATGTTTCTTCCCTCTGTCTTTTTCTCTCATCCTACCTTTGCCATACATTCTTCTCTACTTACTTCCACTGTTTCAATACCTATCTATCTACCTGCCTAATTATCCACTATTATTTATCTATTTTTCTTTTCTGATTTCTACTTTTAAAATCTGTCCCCAGTAAACAACTATATTTGGTTTTCATTATAGGCCCTACAGTTCACTTATACATCCTCTTTTTTTAACTCTGCTGTCCACTGACTCTTTTATAAAGTTCTTCCCTCCATCCTGTTCCACCCCTCCCCCACCTGGTTACTTCCCCCAAATTCTCCCTGGCTGCTGCTCTATCTGCCTGTCCCCTCCCCATCTCTCCCTCTCCTGGCTCCCGCGGGTTCACCCCAGCTCTGAAGAAAGATGGGGCTTCTCACAGGAGACCCCTGCCCCTGTGGCAGAGAAAATGGAGCCAGCCAGAGAGTGGGTCCAGGAGGCGGTGTGTGTGTGACATAGGGAGCAGCCCTCCTTCCCTCACTAAAGCTTCCATGGAGAGGAGGCATTAATGCCCAGCTCAGGGCTCAGCCCCAGCCAGGTGGCAGCTGCCCATGCAGCCCCAGAACTGCAGCTGCAAAGTAGGAGCACCTCCACTTCTGGATTACTGGACTATCCACCCCTGCATTCGGGGACTCACCAATGGCACAGCTTCTGTCACACAGCTTCTGTAGCCTGGATCGCAGACACACATGGAAGCTTATCGATCTATTTCCAGGCCTCAGCCTTGGGGGCCAGGGCTGGCTCGCTCCCCCCACCCCCACGGCTGCCCTGCCACCTGCCTGGAACCCATCTCTGGGGCACAGGCGATCAGATCCTCAGATCTGCCTGGAATCCACGCAGCCACAGGCTGGCTGGCTCCCCCCCACTTCCCCGCCATGGTTGCGGCCATGGGCCAGGTCGCTCCTCCCTTCCCAGCTCCCTGAGGCAGAGGTCTTCCATCTGCCTTGCTGGACCCTGGTGCCATGTGTGGCTTCTCCAGGGCTGCGGCCTCCACTATCTTGGCTGGGCTAATTTGTATACAGTCACTCTGATTGGCTGGTGGGTGTGGCTTAGGAGTCCTGAAGGGATGATTAATTTTAATATTATGCTTTTATTAGTTTAGATAAAGAACCAAACAATGAAAAATAATTAAGATGCCAAATGGTTCAGATGATCGTTTCGATGGGGGATATAAAAATGCATTAGAATCTGTAGAGGAGGCAAAGGGGCAGAGACTGAAGCTGAGCTTTGGTGTGTGAGTAGGTTTGGGGTAGGTCGAGAGCAGACTGCATGGTGCTCCCCACACAATAGATGTGTATTAAATGCTTAATTAACCAGCTAGCCTAGCTGTTATAGCCCTCAGAGGAAGAGCAGCCTGGCTCACACTGGAGAGGAGCCACCAGTAAACTTTCCATCTGGCAGCGATACAGTGGAGGTGCCTATGCAGGAAAGTAATGAGAGCTTCTTTGGAGAGACTGTACAAGTAATTCCTCCAGCAACCTGCAGTGAACACATACAGGATATTACAGTTGTCCTGCTATTTCTCCTTTGGTGATGAACACTTGGCTTCAATGGGAAAGTGCTTAAGGGTGCAGTGTATCATTTCCATCTGTCTCAGGAAGCATATATTCCTACTCCTTCCTGAGGTAGAATAGCCCATTAGGTTATGACTGCATCATCACTCCCTACACTAATTTCCACTCAGTCAAAAACACTGGCAAAGCTAGATCACATGAGCATGTGCCATGGCCGGTAATCTAATATGATAAGCAGGAGTACTTACTTCAATTCTCTTGAATGAAGGAGGCCGATAGGTACTTTGCTAAGGCCTTCTTAAGTGTATGATTCATGCCTTATCCACCTCTGCATTCCATTGCCACACATTGAACATAGTGTGTGAGTAGATAACTTTACCTTTAGCAGGTAGAACCTGGTTTAAATAGTATGTCCAGAAAACAACAGGAACAATATTACCAGATTATAACCTATTAAGTTGTATGAAATAAACTTTTGGAATTCTGACAGCATGACAGTCCAAATAAGCATTGATTGGGGGCCTCTAACTCTGCAAACATTTAAGAATAAAACTGAAAAAACTGAGAGGGGTTGGGGCAGAGTTTAAGGGGAAGGATGCAGTGAGCAAAAAAGCAAAAAAAACGGAGGGAACTCATGCACATGGACAAGAGCATGGTGATTGTAGGGATGGAAGTGGAAGTGGGCATAAAGAGGATATATGGTGATGGAAAAAATAAATTTAAATTACTTAAAAAAAAAACTTGGGTGAAAAAATCCTATCTAATAAAAGAATAATATGCAAATTAAGCATCACTCCATCACAAAGATGGCCAACCCCATAGCCACAAGATGAGGGTGCCCATAGCCACATCCTATCTAATAACAGAGTAATATGCAAATTAGCCATCACTCCATGACAAAGATGGCAGCGCCCATAGCGGTGGGACAGGACATTAGCAGCGTCACCCTGGCAACATGAGCCCAGCAGGCATTGCCTTGGCAACCCCTGAGCAGCTGCTCTCCAGCAGGTAAGCACCACCAGCAGGCAGGCCCCAGCAGCAGGGCCTTGTTCCAAGTTGCCACCATGATCTGGGTCGTGGGGGCAGGGTCAAGCAGCAGGATCTTGCTCCAGGTCACCACTGTGATCCAGGTTGCAAGCAGGCACGCTGGGACAGGGCCAAACAGCAGGGCCTTGCTCCCAGTCGCTGCAGCGATCCAGGTTGAGAGCAGGCATGTGAAGTCTGCAGGCAGCAAGCAGCAGGGCCTGCTCCTTGGTCACCACAGTGATCTGGGAGCAGGCAAGTGTGGCCAGCAGGTAGCACTCAGCCCTGGCCACAGCTCAAGGGAGAGAACAATGTGCAGGCGAGGCCAGGAGCCTGAGAGATCAACACAGAGGAGTGTCTGCTCCAAGCCTCTATGGTGTGGCTAGGGGCAGGCCCCCAGCAGACAGACAGACAGACAGACACACACACACACACACACATGGAATGCCTGCTTGGAGCCTCCTACACAGCTGGGGGCAGTCCCCCGACAAGGACACACACACACACACACACACACACGGTGCCTGCTCACAACCTCCGATGCAGCTGGGGGCCACACACACACGGGGTGCCTACTCCAAGCCTCCACAGTGCAGCTGGGGGCAGGCCCCCAGCAGACACACACACACACGCACACACAGCACCTGCTCTGAGCCTCTGCTGCCAGACTGTGGCCATCAGTAGGACATCCACTGAGGGGTCCCGGAGTGTGAGAGGGGTCAGGTTGAGTTGAGGGACCCCAAGCTCCCCTCCCCCGCCTGTACACAAATTTTGTGCACCAGGCTACTAGTCCTGTCTAATAAAAGAGTAATATGCAAATTAAGCATCACTCCATCACAAAGATGGCCGCCCTCATGGCCACAAGTTGGCGGCATCCATAGCCACAAGATGGCTGTGCCTAGTCCGGCTCAGCCCCGCCACTGAAGTGGTCAGGCCTGTTAGCCAGGCAGTTGGCGGGGGAAGGAGGGGGCTCAAGGGGTGGAATAGGCAATCAGAGGGGCTGGAGGTCCCCTGCCCAGGCCAGAGGCCTTCGCCAGAGGCCTCAGGCATGGGCAAGGGAGGAGCTGATGATTGGAGGGGACAGGGGCATAGCCGGTGATCGGAGGGGTATGAAGATGCCCTACCCAGGCATAAGGCCTGGGCCAGAGACCTCAGGTCTGGACATGGGCAAGGCTGGAGATTGCAGGGGCCTGGGCTCCACAGAGCCAGTGATTAGAGGGGCAGGGGTGGAGCCCACAGTTTCAGAGCCTGGGCATGGGCAGAGCTGGTGATGGCATGGGCCTGAGGGTCCTCTGCCCAGGCCTGCAGCCTTGACCAGAGGCAGTAGTGGAGCAAGGGCAGAGCCAGCGATGTCAGGGGACAGGATCAGAGCCAGTGATAGCAGAGGCCTGGGCTCTGTGAAGCCAGTGATCAGAGGGACTTGGGGGTCTTCTGCCCAGGCCTGCAGCCTCAGGCAGAGACTGCAGGCCTGGGCAGGGGCATAGCCAGTGATTGCAGGGGTCTGGGGGACCCTGCCCAGGCCTGCATCCTTGGCCAGAGGTTACAGGCCTGGACAGGGATGGAGTTGGGATTGGAGGGGCAGGGGTGGAGCCAGTGAACAATGGAAACATATCCTCAGGTGAGGATAAAAAAAAGAAAGAAAGAAATGTCATATCCTATGAAAGACACATCTTGAAAATGCCTAAAGAAAGTTGTCATTTTTTCATGGTGAAGGAACTGGAGTCCGTGTTTGATGAAAACACCTTGGTGGTTGCAGTGACTGGCAGTGGCTGCAGCAGCAGGGTGATGGAGCTGGTGGCTTCTCCTGATTAGCCTGGTTGCCTCCCACAAAGGGAGGCCAGACTTTGGCTTAGGTCTGCTCCCTAAGGGAAGCAGGGAGCAGGCCTAATCCATCAGTAGTACACTCCCTGAGTGCTCCCAATATGTGTGAGGCAGCAGAGTGGGCTGAGGGCTCCCCCCTCCCCCCAGTTCATGAATTTTGTGCACTGGGTTCCTAGTAAATAAATAAAAATGCAAAAAACACTCTGAAATAATAGAAAATAATAATATTAAAGATAGTGGTAACCTGAAGTTTAAAATGCTCAAAGCATTTTTTACTAATGAATATGTAGTAAAAACATAAAGCAAAATTTATACAATTTGTCTTATAAATACAAAAGCTGTAAGGAAAGAAAAAGAAAGAATAAAGTATACTTAGTTCCTTGAAATATGATCAAATGAAAAAAACAGAAAATATAATAAATATTGAATAGAAATCATTTAAAAAGAAGGTCGCAGATATTAGTCAACATATATCACAATATATAAAAATATGTTACTTTGCCTGTTAAAGACAAAGATTCTGAGATGGATTACAAAGGAAAATCCAGCTTATGCTGTTGTAATGACAATGAATTATAACATAACACATCTAAATATTAAAACAAAAAAATAGAAAAACAATGAATTGTGTCTGCAGATACATGCACATGTGTGTAAGTGCATACACACACATTTAAGAGAAATACGTAACCAAATAACCCGAGGGTGGAATTATTATCACACAAAATATACTTAAAGCGACAAAATCATTGATTTGAAGAGGGTTGTTGCTTAATGATAAAATGAGAAGCTCACTAAGAGTTTTAACAATCATGAAGCTGAAGGTGTCTGTCATCATGGTTTTATAAAATACATAGAAAATACTGGCAAAAACATAAATTGATAATTCCTAAAGTTACTAGAGAATTTTAACATTTCTGTTTCAATACTGATAGGTCAAGCATTTAATTCTTTTTTAAAAACTCACTCCGTTCATACCATTCTCTGGTATTAACATGGTCAGAAATAAAGTTGAGGTGGATCTTGAAGGTTTTTGCATTCTGTACAGCAAACTTCAAAAAAGAGTTTAACCCCTAGCTGGTTTGGCTCAGTGGACAGAGTGTCGGCCTGTGGACTGAGGGGTCCTGAGTTCAATTCCGGTCAAGGGCACAGGCTCAGGTTGAGGACTTGATCCCAGGGCGGGGCATGCAGGGGGCAGCTGATCAATGATTCTGATCATTGATGTTTCTCTCCCTATCCCTTCCTCTCTGAAATCAATAAAAATGTATTAAAAAATATTAAGAGGACCATGATGACAAAAAAAACCCTAAAGGCTACTAAAACAAAAAAAAAACAAAAAAAAAAAAAGAGAGAGAGAGAGAAAGCTTAAAGGTTTAGGCCTAATCACAATATGATGATATTGATATTTAGCATAGCTTTCTTTTTCTTAAAGAATCCCACCTTTCTGATAAAATAGAAAAGTACCCAGAATTAACATTCAATGTACAATTTGCCACCACACTTATGAAAAGACCTATTTTGATTCACAAGTGACCTAGAATTTCTTTGAAGATACTTTGATGGATACCTCATAATTCCAGATTTTACAATAATATTTTATTTTTTAATAAAATGACACTGGAGGCCCAGTGCACAAAAGTTTGCATTCAGGGGAGTTCCTCAGCCTGGCCTGTGTCCTTTTATAGTCTGAAACCCCTCAAGAGATGTCCACCTGCTGGCTTGATCCCCAGGGGATTGGGCCTAAACTGGCAGTCAGACATTCCTCTGGCAGCCCCGGAGCCCTCGGAGGATGTCCACTTGCTAGTGGGGAGCAGGCCTAAGCTGCAGTTGGACATCCTTAGTGTTGCTGAGGAGGCAGGAGAGGCTCCCACCACCACCACTGTGCTGGTAGCCATCAACCTGACTTGTGGCTGAGCAGAGCTCCCCCTGTGGGAGTGCACTGACCACCAGGGGCAGCTCCTGCATTGAGCATCTGCCCCCTAGTGTTCAGTATGTGTCATAGTGACCAGTTATCCCAATCATTCTGCTGTTAGGGTCAATTTGCATATCACCCTTTTATTATATAGGATAGAGGCCTGGTGCATGGGTGGGGGCTGGCTGGTTTACCCTGAGTATGTCCCAGATCAGGGTGGGGGTCCCACTGGGGTTCCTGGCCAGCCTGGGTGAGGGGCTGATGGCTGTTTGCAGTCTAGCCAAGCCCTCCAGTGGGGACCCTCAACCCATGGTTGTGTGGCCAGCCTGGTTGAGGTGCTGATGGCCATTTTCAGGCTACCCCAGCAACCCAGGCTCCCAGCCTCTCCTTTTTTTATTTTCTTTTTCCCCCCCTGGGATTTATTTATCTCTATAATTGAAACTTAGTAGTCTTGAGCAGAGCCAAGAGCCGGCCAGGGCAGGTGGGAAGCTTGCCTTCTTCCATTGCCAGGGGCAACCCAAGCCTCCTGCTCACTCCAGCTCTGTGGCCGCCACCATCTTAGTTGGGTTAATTTGCATACTCATTCCTGATTGGCTGGTGGGCGTAGCTTGTGGGTGTGGCTTAAGTGTAGCAGAGGGACAGTTAATTTGCATGTTTCTCTTTTATTATATAAGGTGAATATATAAAATGTCCAGATATTAAAGGGTCATTATAAAAATTCAAATTTAAAAAATTCAAATTCCTTTAATCTTGAATCCTTAACTTAGGTACCTATTTATAGATGTAAATTTCTAAATAGTGTATCTGATTGCATTAAAGCAAGGATGGGTAATCTAACAATGATTTCCTTTGTTCCTTTCTAAAACTACATGTATTTACTGAACTTTATAATTTTTGATGTACCAAGTATTGTCAATTATAAAATAGTATTGAATATTTGCAAATAAATTATTTTGGATGTGCCTTTTTTATAAAGCTTAGGTCCTCAGTTATTAACATAACTATTGAAATAAGAAGGACTTTTCATTAAAAGTTAAAACTGAAGGGTATAAATGACTTACTTGTCTATTGCGCAGATCCTTCTATGAGAACAGGAATCTTCTTTGTCTTGTTCAGCACTGTATTCCATCACCTAAAGTACAATTGAGATAAATATTATTACAATATATAAACACAAAATAAACTGATGAACGGAGTGGATCCAGAGACTGGAAGCATGGAACAAATGAATAAATTATTAAGTAAGCAATCAAGCCAGTCACACATGGAAAACCTATTAAAAACTGGATACTTTATTTAAATGGAAAGGTACCTGAGATTTCCAAGATTCCTTTTGATTAGGTCTCTGGTCATTGCTGGCAGACAGTAACCACGAACAAAAATCAGGAGAGCTTTTCAGAGTCTCCCCAGTGTTGCTCCGTGTGCAGAATAGGTGCCATTTCTAGAGGATCAAAATAGAGTCCAGGTCTTTAAAGCTAGAAGGAGAAGCTGTTCAAACTAGATGGGCCTGGATGGAGAAATTTGTGCAGTTTTTAATCCTGTCAGTCTCTAAAGCATTTGTCTAGGACAATATAACAATAGATTCTTTATGGATGCTGCTAGCCTAGGGACATGAGAACTCTTCCTACAGTGCTCAGTCTTTGATACCAGTCTTGGAAGTCTTCTTGCAAGCAGTCTTAAGTCTGTCCACAAGCTCCAAGTCTCCCTTTTGCATTAAGTCTTTGTTCAGATCCTGAGCCATCACCACCAAATCCAGTTCTTGCCTTCTTTGTGATTAATGCCTTTGACTTAGCCTTCACTGAGATCCTTAACCCTGCACCCTATACCTATAGCCCACATAAACACAATTTCCTCTGGTAGGAGATAGAGAGGGAGGGAGGGAGGGGAAGGAAGAGAGAGAAGGAGAGAGGGAAGGAGCAATGGGTGGCAGAAAAGAGGGATGGAGGAAGGATGTAATCTAGACATCAAAATTGCATTTCTTTGGGTTAAACAGCATATTCCCCATAAATTTTATTTAAATCCAAATAGCACAAGGAATCCTGAAAATTAAAAAAAAATTACCCCTTTATTTGAAAGAATTAATCCATCATATACCAGGTAGCTTTCCTTCTAGGAGGAAAGTAAGCAAATGGGGCTAGATGACTGGGAAACATAATGAAAAGGGCATGAAGCAGACATATCAGGACTTCAAAATCTAACTCTTTATCCCAAACTCTTTTCCCTGAGTTTATGTGCAGAATTTGAATGTACCTGAATCCTTTAGAAAATTCTAGCATATCTTTCAAGCCCTAATTCTTCTTTAAGCAGGTTACAGACTTAAAAGAGTAGTTCTTAATTTTATTTGGAGTGAAGGAAAACAGACATTTATCGATTCTATTTGTGATAATAATCTGGAAAAGAGAAACAATATTTTGCCATAGTTGTATGATTTTATCAAGTATTACTAAAAGCTAGGAGTCAAATAATATAAATTTTTTCATTTATTTCTGCTCCCTGAATGTGTAAAAAACTCCACTTTACTAACAACTAATTCATTTTTACTGCACAAAATGTGACTTTTCATAAATGTAATACATAGTGCACACATCATTTAAAACTAAAATGAGAAAAATCTTTATATGAGCAATAACTATAATAAACATGTTTAAATGTAAATGAAGTACACAAAGCTCAAACAATGAGCCTACATGAACACTGTGATATTTAGACATTTGTCAGACAGCCCTTTTCTGTTTTGACAGCCAAATAAATGTTATATATGTAAGACATTTCAACGTGTGGGAAGTATCTATGCACCGAGAGTCGGAAAACATTCAGGCAAGCAGTACCTAAACAGTCAAATACTTGCAAATCCAATATGCTCATCCATGATGATTCATTCTCTATTTAAAACACATTTTCAAAGCTTAGGACAATCCAACCTGTGCAGTTAACAAAAGCCTCTTGCTTCTTTTTAACTTTATTTTTTAATATATTTTTATTGATTTTAGAGAGAAAGCAAGAGGGAGAGATAGAATCATCAATGATCAGAGAGAATCATTGATGGCTGCCTCCTGAACGCCCCCCTCCTGGGGATCAGCCAGCAATCTGGGTATGTGCCCTTGAACCCTTGATCAGAATCAAATGTGGACCCTTCAGTCCACCAGCTGAAGCTCTATCCACCAAGCCAAACCGGCTAGGGCAAAAGCCTTTTGACCTAACAGATGAGCTTCAAAAGGAGAAATACAGAACCTAAATGTTAACAATTTTCAGTTCTATGAGGTGTTCCCCCAACCCCTGCTGCCCCATGCTCAGACATGAGATAAATGTTAACTGCAATGATGATATCTTTACATCTTCTGTAGTTTTTTTTCTTATTTGTTTTAAATTCCTGCTTTGTATAAAATCAGCAATGCAACTTTCAGCATAAAAGAAAGCAATGATCCCCCGGATTTTGGATTTACCTTGATTAATTTTCTCAGTAAGGGTTCTATTATCACCAGCTGGGAATTATCTTTGAGATGCCTGGATATGACAAATGTGCATGAAATTTAAATTTGTGAAAACAAAAATAACAATATTATGGATGAGTCATCATTTATGGCTTTTGTTTTTTCCTTTCGTAATTTTTATGAGACTAGGGCTGTAAGCAAATATATTTTCTCTTACACTGTGTTCATGCTCTTCTTTTGAGGAGAGCATGTTGGAATTATTCTACCCTGAGGGAAGAAGTACATTGAATGTATCTTCTTTCACTTTGGAGTATGCCCAGTGACTTAATTGATAGAGCAAATATATTCCAGCAATGTTGAGTGAGTATTGAGAAGGAAGAAGAAATATAAGAAAATGGGAAACTTGAGGAACAGTAGCACTCCGGCAGCATTCATTTTGTTAGCACTGTGCCAGAAAACACTCCACACGACTAGAGCTCCTATAGAGGACATGAAGAAAAAAGCATTATGGCCATAACCAGTTTGGCTTGGTGGATAGAGCGTTGGCCTGCAGACTGAAAGGTCTCAGGTTCGATTCCGGTCAAGGGCATGTACTTTTGTTGTGGGCACATTCCCAATAGGAGGTGTGCAGGAGGCAGCTGATCAATGTTTCTCTCTCATCGATGTTTCTAACTCTCTATCTCTCTCCCATCCTCTCTGTAAAAGAATCAATAAAATTTATTTTAAAAAATCATTATGAAATCCAGAATATGATTTAGTTTTGAAATTGTACTTAATTTATAAATATAACAGACATGGTAAATATCACATTAAAAATTTCTTTCAGATCTGACCAATTAAAGATAACTCATGAAGTGTGGATAGTATAATCTAATCTAATAAAAGAGTAATATGCTAATTGCATCACTCCACTACATCCCAAGCCACACCCACCAGCCAATCAGAGCAACTATATGCAAATTAACCCAACTAAGACGGCGACTGGCAGCCATGGAGCTAGAGCAAACAGGAGGCTTGGTTTCCCTGGCGATGGAGGAAGCTAAGCTTCCCACCTGCTTGGCCAGCTGTGGCCTCTGCTCAAAGTAACAAAGTTTCAATGATAGAAGATAAATAAATCCCAGATACCTGCTTCCAGCCAGCCTTACTGGGAGCTTGGGTCACTGGGAGCCTTGGCCAGCCTGCAAACAGCCATTAGCCCCTCACCCAGGTTGTCCAGGCAGCCACAGCAGGCCCCCAGCCTGAATGGGCTGTAGCCAGCATGCAAACAGCCATCAACCCCTCACCCAGGCTGACCAGGCATCCCAGTGAGGACCTCTACCCTGAAGGGACTGTGGCCAGCCTGAAAACAGCTATCAGTCCCTCTTCTAGGCTGGCCAGGCACCCCAGGTGAGACCCCACCCTGAAGGGGTGCAGTCAGTCTGAAAACGGCCTTCAGCCCCTTACCCAGATTGGCCAGGCACCTCAGCTGGACCTTCACCTTGATCCTGGACATACTTCAGGGCCCCCACCCATGCACCAGGCCTCCATACTATCTAATAAAAGAGTAATATGCAAATTAACCATCACTCTGAGAGAAAGATGGCGGTGCCCATAGCAGTGGGACAGGATGCTGCCCACGTCACCCTGGCAACGTGAGCCCAGCAGGCATTACCTTGACAACCCGTGAACAGGTCTCACTGCCATGGAGCAGGCAAGTACAGCCCTGGGGCAGCCCCCCAGCGGGGCTTTCTCCTGGCCTGGGTGGTGATCGAGCGGGCAGCCTGAGGGCAGCCCCAGCCTGAGGGCAGCCTTATCCCAGCTACGGTGGTGATGGGAAGCAGGAGAGCTTGCTCCCCACCGCCAGTGATTGGAGCAAATGCTCAGGCAGCTTGCGGGCAGCCCCCAGTGGGGCCTCCTCCTCCAGGCTGGGGTGATCCGAGAGCAGGCAAGCATGGCCAGCAGGCTGCACCCAGCCCTGGCCACAGCTCAAGGGAGACAACAACATGCAGGCAAGGCCAGGAGCCTGAGAGATCAACACAGAGGGGTGCCTGCTCTAAGCCTCCGTGGTGTGGCTAGGGGTAGGACAGACAGACACAGACACATATACACACACACACACATGGCACTTGCCAGACTGTGACCATCAGTAGGACATCCTCCGAGGGGTCCCAGAGTGTGAGAGGGGGCAGCCTGGGCTGAGGGACCGTGCACAGGGCTCCTAGTCCTATATAATAAAAGGGTAATATGCAAATTGACCATAACAGCAGAACCACTGGGAATGACTGGTGACTATGACACACACTGACCACCAGGGGCAGACACTCAATGCAGGAGCTACCCTTGGTGGTCTTTGAGCTCCCACAGGGGGAGCTCTGCTTAGCCACAAGCCAGGCTGCCAGCTGCCAGTACAGTGGTGATAGCGGGAGCCTCTATTGCCTCCTCAGCAGTGCTAAGGATGTCCAACTGCAGCTTAGGCCTGCTCCCCGCTGGCAAGTGGACATCCCCTGAGGGCTCCCAACTGCCAGCTTAGGCCTGATCACCCAGAGAGTTGGCCTAAGCCATCAGGTGGACATTCTCTGAGGGGTATCAGACCTGTGAGGACACAGGCTGGGCTGAAGGACCCCCTGAGTGCACAAGTTTTTGTGCACTGGGCCTCTAGTTTTTTAATAAGTTTAAATATTTCTTGTCTCATAAAACAACAGTGTGTTCTTCATAAGCTTTTTTCAAGGCATTTGAGAACTTAGAAAATGAAAATATACAACCCCCAATATTCTAACTTGAGTAAGGTCCTTACATAGTGTTACATATAATCTTAATGACCCATACATTTTTTTCTTCAATTATATTTTTATTTATTTCAGAGAGGAAGGGAGAAGGATAGAGAGATAGAAACATCAATGATGAGAAAAGAATCATCGATCAGCTGCCTCCTGCACACCCCACACTGGGGATCAAGCCTGCAACTAGGGCATGTGCCCTGACCTGGAATTGAACTGTAATCTCCTGAGTTCACAGATCAACACGCAATCCTTGAGCCACACCAGCTGGGCTGACTCATAAATTTTTTAATGATTATAAACAAGAATGAAAAAAATTTTGTTCTTAAAACATAGCAATGAAAATATCTCTTATGTTATGCTATTAATTCCAATTTCTTGTTTTCCATCTAAGTCATAACTTTCTGCTGCTTTCTACAAATGCATTTAATTTAATTTTTTTTACTTCTTACATAACTTAGGTGCTTCTTTAAAAAAAAATTAAAGCCAATATAAAACAACCATAAAATATAAAGTATTATAGTATATATGTAAGAAAAAGATGTATAGAAAAATAATCAAAAGATTTAGTAGATACTTTACAAAAGAGGATATCCAATAAATAATATGAAAAGGTGGTGTACTTGATTGGTCATCATGGAAATACTAATGATAACATTCTGATAATACTATAAATAAACTCTCCATAATGTCTAAAATGAAAAAAAGACAGACATTGCCAAATTTCAGCCTAGATAGACATAAATTAGTATATTTGGGGAAAGCATGTTGCAATATCTTCTAAAGCTGAACAATACTCAATGATCCGGCAATTACCACTCTAGATCTATAATTATCTGAATTTCATTCTACAGCCCAAGACATATAAAATAATACCCATAGCAGGACTGTTTGTAATAGGCTGTACTGGAAACTGCTATTAAACATACAATGAGTATGTAAATTGTGGAATGTCATGCAGCAATGAAAATGAAGGGACTACAATATGCAACAATGTAAGTGAATTTCACAAATATATTGACTAAAGAGTTTAGACATAGAAGTGCATATGGTATGAATCTATTTATATAAAATTCAAAAGCAGGGAAACCTAGACTATGCCCTTAGCAGTGCTTCACCCTGTCAGGGAGCGTTACGGAGCAGGCACAAGCGGTCGTCTTGGGAAATGACTATGTTCTGTTTTATATGTGAGTAATAGTAATCTGAGTCTGTACACATGAAAATTCATTAAGATACACACTTATGATATGGGAAGAAGGAAAGTTATATCTTCAATAAAAATTTTGCATTAAAATGTAATTATTATTCAAAGTGCTCAGAGAATGATTTATGCCTGAGAGGGATCTACTAATGTGTTTAAAATGAATTGTATTTTTGAAAAATTTAAAGAAGTAAAATACTTTATCTTGATTACATTATCTTTTGACTTAAACTTCTCTCTATTCCCTTCATGTCTCTGGAACGTTGAGGGCATTTTGAAGATCCTAAATGCCCTGAAGAAACTAAAAACAAGTTTAGTTGCATATGTACTCTGTTAGTATGAAAGGGATAGACATGTATTTTGCAGTTCCTTCCATGTATAACTCCATCATTGGTTGCTGCTCTTGCACAGGAATGACTTCCAGGAATTCTCTGAGGGCCCCCTGGTGTTGTGAGATAACGCATCAGGACCAGAGATTTTATGAAGGAACCCAAAAAAGTGCTTACATCCCTCAGCACTGGAAATATAAGGTTAAGGGAGGAGAAACACAGTTTGAACATACAGGCTAAAAATTCGTCTATGAAAAATTTTTCTGATGAATATGTATCTAAAACTTTAAGTATTTATTTTGGTTTCTCATCAAAATGGAAGTTCTCTCTTTTAAAACATATACTTTTATAGAAGTAGAGACCTGACACATGAAAATTCGTGCAAGAGTAGGCCTTTCTTCCCCCGGCTGCCGGCACCACCTTCCTTCCAGCACCCGGGACCCGGGCTGGCTTCCCTCTGGCCCCTCCTTTGTCAAGAAGGACGTCTGGAATGATGTCCAGTCTAATTAGAATATTACCCTTTTATTATTACAGATATGTAATTATAAAAGCAGCATAATTTTTATGGGAATCAGACAAAGTAGAATTTATTAGTATTCCTGTATTTGTAAGGAACAAGCTTGCAGCAGCACTAAAAACGGTGTACATGTGTGCAATGCCCATGTTTCCTGTACCTAAGCTATCAATAAGAACAGATATTGGTCAATCATGTTAGGGAAAGATTGAGTTATCTATTTTCCCTATAGAAAATTATATTATAAAACTGTTTTTAGAGACAAAAATAATGCAGTAAAAAATGTAGGGAAATATTTAACCAATAAAAATATGATTTATTACTTTTTGGGTTTGTGATCATTTGGTATTTGAGCTTTTAAGTTTGTAATTTTGTATGTATGTATTCTCTCATTATAATTACTGATTTTGTACTTATTTTTATAATTGCAGCTTTGAACTCTTTTCTTAAGGAAGGTACCCCTAGATTGTATTCTGACACCACAAAACTCAAATCTGCCTCACTAGGGTCCACTGTCCTTACTTCTTTGTCTCATCAATATATTTCCCTTCTCTTTTTTTCTTCTACTGTAGCTTCTCAGACAGTCTGCATCAACAACCAAGTTGACCATATTATTGAACTGAAGGTTGATTATGATAGGCAGATAACAGGAGAATGGGGGAATCAATGATGAAAACAAACTTCAGATTATCAGTGCTTATAAAAGGCATATGGGAACACATGCTGGGAAGGGCAGGAGCTGGAGAGGGTGTCAGGGTTTGACCTCCACTCAGCACCTCTGAGAATGGAGCAGTTTAGATCTCACCACTCTGCAGACTGACTCTGCTCAAAACCCAGTTGGCCACTACTAGTTGAGTGGCTGCTCCAATTCAAAGTAAGCAAGGCAACTAAACTTGAAGTCTTTGCCTGGTAATTTGCATGGTCCTTAAGGATGTGATTTGAAGCTGACAAACCCAGTACCTGGCCGTCTGACAGCCGAAGAGTATTCAAAGTCAGTGGAGGCATCTTCAGTCGCTTGCTCTCTTGTATTTGGTGACCATTCACAATGATGGCCCCGAGGTGTCACATTTATCCCCCGTGTGTGAGGGAAAGGGTAAATATTCTCACTGTTCTCGTGGCAGGTGTTCTGGGTCCTGGTAAAGCAGCCACTTCCTAGGTCCCTTCCAAGGGATGAGCGCAGCCGTACTCTGTGTGCACGCCCCTTATCCAGGTTCCTTCAGGAAAATGCAAGATGCATCTTGTTCAAAACGGTGGGGTTTTTTCAGCTTGAGGCAGTTTTTCTACCTTCTCCAGCAACAATTATCCCTTCTTACAGGAGCACCAGCAAAATATTGCCATATCACAAGTGCTGTTTTGTTTTGATTCCTTTTTTGAAATTAGCGAATGCTTTAATAATAATAGATGTAGGGTTCTCAAAGTAATGTAAGTCCACATATACAAACACAAGACTATGTGTTAAGCATTCCACTGGACATTCGCATGTATGTTTTGTTTACTTTAAAAAGTCTCATTTTTAAAAAAACCTTTGTTATCTGCCTCGGAGCACCAATGGTTCCCATCCACCCACCTGTTTTCTCTCCTTCCTTGCAGAAGAAAAGGAAAGGGGAGTGGTTTTTGATCATTCTTATCCCATGTTATGTATTTTATCCTTACAATAAATTTTGAAAGTAAGTATCATTATAGACCAGGACCTGGATAGCTGTTGAAAATGCAAACCAAAAGCATTTGCTTTTTCTCAAATTGAGGGAGAGATGATGGGGTAGATATGCTCACCCATTCTGAGGAACAGACAAGCTCCCCACTTTCCTTCCACGGGCACACTCCCAAGAGTCAGGGAGAAAAGGAGGCCTCTAACCGAAGGTTCTCCCAGCCTGGGAGCTGTGCTCAGCTGGGTGGATTAGCGGGGAGAGAGTGTGGCCTTGCAGTTTAGCTTATGGTCCTTATAGAGTCAGATCTCTGTCTCTTCCAGTCCAGCCAACCACAGTCCTTCTGTCTGAGGTTCCAGCAGGTATAACACAAATAGAAGGGAGTGGAATGCATAGCCTTTCCCGTGAGGCTTATTTGGAGACGAGGCCACAGGCCCATCAAATATGTCCAGGCAATTGTGGGCTAGGCCACACCTGCACAAATAAACCAGGAATCCTTGCAAACTATATCCCTGAAGTCCAACTATGCATTTACTTTCTAACTGTCCTCCATCATAAGAAAGTTATTTTACCCTGTTTACACACCTTAATTATTATAGTTGACTATCTAGTGACTCAAATAGGTTACAAATAGGAATTTTCCTGTGGGAAACCAGAAAGACGGAGATCCCCACAAAAAGGTATTGTCTTCCTGCCCATGCAGAATAATTTAACTTACTCTAGAATATGAGATTGCCTTGATTTAGCAGTGATATGCTCCCACTATTCCAATTCCACCACCTTCGTCTCTCTCCATCTTCCTGTTGCATTACTTAGGCCAATTCCTCCTCCCTGCTCCCTCCTCCCAGCCCAGCAACTCCAAAATAATTCACTCCACAACTCAGCTCCCTGTAGCTCCAGCCGGGAACTTAGCTACACATCTATTTTTACCTTTCCCCAAACCCTTACATTGATTAACGCCTTCAGTTAAACAAGGTTCCTCTCCTGATCTCACACAGCTTCCTCCTGTGGGTACAGCTTCCTCCCATGGGTATACCTGTGCCATCCCCTTCTCACTCTCACAGTAAAAGACTCTGGGTGTGTGTGTGTTGCCTCTGATCCACATGGATGAGTGACTGGGGTTATGATTGGCTGACTTAAATATTTTTAAGTCTTAGACTTGCTATTTGATTCTATGTCGTCTGGGGGCAGCATGAAGCCCACATTGCATGCCTGACTCAATCCAGTCACTTCATTTTTGAGACAATGCTGAGTTGTACACAGCGTTTCCCAGACATGATCTCATCTTAGCCTCACAATAACCCTATGACTTGGATAGGACTCCGTGCATCAGTCAGGATCAGGGTCAGGGGACAAAAAACAAAAGACAATATGATGTGAAGACTTAACTAGGTGTGAAGTTTTAACTACTGGAAAGTGTGATAAGAGAACTCTGTTTCCCAAAGGTAACTACTTTATAAAGCCCCTGAGGCTGAGGGAGCAAAGAGAAGAGGTTGCAATTATTCCAGTTCAGGAGCTTCAGGAGGATTCCCTGGAGCTGAAATGCAGATGGCTCAGGAGGGGAGGCTGAGCTGCTCTAAACTGACTGCCCTGAGCTGGGGAGAGGGACCCTGGGAGCTCTGACCCCATGCTGGTGTTTGGAGCAGAGAAAGGCAGCATGAAGCTGGTTCCGCACAATGGCTGCTACAGCTGCTACAGAAGGAAAGGCTACTGTCAGCCGGAGAAGCCCCGCAGGCAAGACTCACAAGAACTGCCTGCCAAGCCGATTTTCCCTTCTTCACCCTCCAGGCTCCCGGTCTCCCTCTAGTGCTCAATATTGTCAGAGTCTAACAGGCAGCAGCCGGCAAAACAAGGAGTTAATGTGCCGATTATAGCCAGGTACATATAGAGGAGGGTATGGAGGTTAAGGCCAAAAGCTTATTAAAGACAGCAGATAATTTTTCTGGCCTAATTTTGCAAAATAAACAGACAAAAAGAGGAAAACAAAGCTGAGAGAAAGTAACCAAACTAAGAACTTGTTAAGGTAAAGCTGGTGAGTGGTAGTGCTGAGTCTTACATTGTTATTTTGATGATAAATGTCATACTCTCCTCATTATGCTGTGTTTTCTGAGGCCTAAATGATTGAAATAACTCTCCTAGAATCACATACTATTTCAATGGCAAAGACTGAAAACCATCTCTCTCTCTCAAACTATTTAATTGCTTTTTCTCGTATATCACCCTGACTCAAAGGTGACTCTCGTGTATGAGAGATCGAGTGTAGAAGAAAAGAGAACTCCAGGTTAAGGAGAAGGGAGGGTCTCAAAGAGACAGCTTGTAGCAAGAGACAGAGAAGCTGACAGGAGAAACAGCTAAGCTGAGAAAATCCAATGACCCACTCATTTATGAGTTCATGCATTCAACAATCATTGGATGTCTACCTCATTCCAGACACTGTCGCAGATGATGGTGGCTCAGATAGAAGTCCCTACTTTCATGTAGTGAACAATCTAGTGAGGTAGTGAGATAATAAATAACATAAGTAGCTTCTGTACTGTGTTGGAGAGTATACAGAAATAGAGCAAGAATAAAGATAAGTATCAACCAAGTAGTTGCATTTTTCTAGAAGGATTGCCACAAAAGTCCTCATGGAGATGGTGAGGTTGGAATAAAGGCTGTGGGGGAAGCAAGCAACCTTAAGAGTCCTGTGGCAGAGGAGGAATGATGAAGAAGCCAGTGTAGCAGGAGCAGCAGGAGCCAGTGGTAGGAAACGGAGTTAGAGAAAGAAGAGAGGACCTGTTCCTGTGGGGCCTGTGTGATGATCTCCACGGCAGTGAATCAGGTAATTGTGCCTTAGGATCTGCGCCCTCTTCTGGAGGACAGCTTTACTGTCTTCCCCTCGATGTCATGCGGGGCAATGTGACTTGCTCTTGGTCAGTGAAACGTGAGCATATATGATGTATGTCCCTTCAGAAAGAAGCTTGAAGGGCCAGCACATGGATCACCACTTTTTTTCTCCTTTTTTTGCAGGATGACCAGCTCTATCGGTCTGGTCCTCAGAGGAGATGGATGTGGAACTGAACCGCAGGGAACTGGAAATGGATGCATAAGGCAAGAAATCAATCTTCCTTAGTTATGAGCCACCAATATTTTCAGTTTGTTACTGCAACATAATTTCAACAATTTGGGATGATAAGTGCTCCTCTTCAGGTTATGTATGGTTCGCATATAGGCCTATTTGTTGTTTTTCCCCCTAAGGAGGGATAAGAGGAACATGCTACCTTGGACCTGGTGGTGCTCCAGTGACACCATCCTTTTAAGAGAATGCTTTTCAGATGGACAGTGATGCTTTCAGTCAAAAAGGAAAGATGTCAAGTCGCATCTTTGGTGACTCTCTTTATGCAAACTACCAGTTAAAGAAAGAAAGTCAGAATTCTATTTGAAAGTCTTTTCTTAAAAAAATTGGATGCCGCCTATTTTTTAAATATATTTTTTTCAATTGCAGTTGATATTCAATATTGTTTTGTTACTTTCAAGTGTATAGCATAGTGGTTAGACATTATTTATATAATTTAAGAAGTGGTCCCCTCAATAAGTCTAGTACCCACCTGACACCATACATAGTTATTAAAATATAATTGACTATATTTCCTATGCTTTACATCTTCATGACTATTTTGTAACTACCAATTGTATTTCTTACTCCTTTCACCTTTTTCACCATTCCCTCCCTGCCTTTCATCTGACAACCATAAGTCTGTTGCCTGCATCCTTTTTGTTTGTTCATTTATACTGTTCAGATTCCACATATAAGTGAAATCATACGGTAATTTAGAGAAAGACTTATTTCACTTAGCATAATACCCTCTAGGTCCACCCATGTTGTGGTAAATGGTAAGATTTCATTTCCTTTTTATGGCCTCGTAATATGACATTGTACCACATCTTTTTTTTATCTACTCATCTATTTATGGGCAGTTAGGTTGGTCCCATTTGCTGCCTACTTTTTCTTAATGGAGCTTATATGATATAGTACCTTGCTCTAACAATTGGGAGAATCAAAGACTGTAAGAGGGAAGAAAGGGAAGAGAAGAAAATACATTATCTCTGTTCATGCTGTATTCATTCCCTCTGATTTCTCACCTCACAGGCAACTCAGACATTAGTCTTTGCAATCTGTCCACTCATCCTACCAACCTCACTGTTACATCTGACATAGGGTTTGTCCTGAAAGGTGTCCCGGATCAGGGTGGGGGTCCCGCTGGGGTGCCTGGTCAGCCTGGGTAACTGGCTGATGGCTGTTTGCAGGCTGGCCACAGCCCCTTAAAGGTGGGTGTCCCCTCCCAGGGTGTCTGGCCATCCTGGGTGAAGGACTGAGGGCCATTTTGAGGTTGGCCACATCCCCTTCAGGGAGGGGGTCCCTGCTGGGGTGCCTGGCCAGCCTGGATGAGGAGCTGAGGGTCGTTTTCAGATTGACCACATCCCCTTCAGGAAGCAGGTCCCTGCTGGGGTACCTAGCCAGCCTGGGTGAGGGGCTGATGGCTGTTTGCAGACTGGCCACATCTCCTTCAGGAAGGGGGTCCCTGCTGGGGTACCTGGCCAGCTTGGGTGAGTGGCTGATGGCTGTTTTCAGAGAGGCTGGTTGGAATTTATTTAACTTCTAAAGTTGAAACTTTGTTGCTTTAACTAGAGCCCAGGTCGGGTTGCCCCTGACAACCCAGGCTCCCAGTGCTTTCTTGAGTCCAAGGCTGGAGCAGGTCTCTGGGGTTTATTTATCTTCTACAATGGAAACTTTGTTGCCTTGAGTGGAGGCCGTAGCTGGCCTAGGCAGGCAGTTTCTTCCATCACTGGCCTCCTGCTTGTTCCGGCTCCGTGGCTGCCATCTTGTCTGGGTTAATTTGCATATAGTAGCTCTGATTGGCTGGTGGGTGTGGCTTGGCTGGTGGGTGTGGCTTAGGTGTGATGGAGTGAGGGTCAATTTGCATATTACTCTTTTATTAGATTATTATTCCACACAGAAGCCAATGACACCTTTGCATTATTTGGTAATGTCACTTTATTGTTCTCATTCAATTTATTGTCCATTGTGATGCCTAATATTTTTTTTCTTTCTTGCAACTTCCCAATTTTCTCTCTCCAACTGAATGGGTGTATATTCTAAACCATTTTTTTTTTTACATTAGACTTTTCAAGTTCATTTTACTTTGTTATTTCAGGACCCACAGTCTAATCTTTCTTTGTCCTTTTATATGATTGCTCTGCCCTTATTGATCCTGATATAGTTCTCATTTAGCATGTGCTGTAATTTAAAAATTTCTCTCTTTATGCAGATCATTATTAACTGCTTTAAAATAGGATAGATTCATTTTTGCTTCCATCATTTTTCCAACCACTTAAAATTTTGCAAGTCATTGCTACTGTAAGTTTCCAGTCTATTTTATAATTTATCCTATGGAGCATGCTTTTATACTAAGTCTACAGAAAACATGTTAACCTCCCAAGTAAAACTAACTGGTAAATCAGGTCCAGTATATATCCTTCAGCTCTTAAGTTTAATATACATCTAAGAAAACCAACTTAGCTTTCTCAGTTAACTTTGTTTAAAAAAATAGAAATGAATGGTTTATTAGTTAATGCAATCCTTTAGTGAGAGTTTTAAAACCCTTTCTGTACATATGCATGTATATGTGAGTATAATACTTTTATTGATCCCCCTCTGGATGCTAATTGCCATTATCATTCTTGTCCTTTTCAGAAAAGGTCATGTCAACAAATAATAGTCCTTGGAAAATAAAAATAATAGTGGTGGATAGAAATGATCTTGTCCCAATATGCGCAGCTACTTGACTAGTTCGAAAATAATTGCTGAAATCAGAGACATGTACAAAGTCTGACTAGCTATTACTTTTTTGGGATAAATGAGTGCAGTGCAGGCTGCAAAGCCCAAATGTTTAATGAAGAAAAAAATTCTTTTTCTTTTATCCTGTATCTGATTAATTGATCAATATAGAAAAGACTCTATTGTCAAATCAACCCAGGCAACATTTAGAGTACCTACTATGTACAGAGCCCAACCCCCGGTCAAGAATAATAACACATATTGTTCATGTTAAAGATAAACACAGCATCTTTCATTTTTCCTCAGCAAATATACTCCCCTTAAAATTGCCACATGATAAAATATAAAATATTACTGGTTATTTTGTTTGTTTGTTTTTGTTAATCCTCACTGAGAATATTTTTTTCTGTTGCTTTTCAGAGAGAGTGGAAGGGTGGGAGGGGAGAGAGAAACATGAATTTGAAAGAGACACACCTACTGGTTGCCTTCCGCATGTGCCCTCACCAGGAATCCAATCTGCATCTCTTCAGTGTGCAGTCCAATGCTCTAACCACTGGGCCAGGGCTGTTTGCTTTTTTGTCTACATTCACTGACTCACTGAATATTTCATATTGATTCCTTGTTGCTTTTAAAGTGCCTGGAACATCTGTGTATTTACTAAGTAGTAGTTGAATAAATGCATCAGTTTCATATTCTATTGGTCGCATGGGTGCCATTCCTCATTCAGTGTGGGAGGGACTGTGCAAGTGTGTAATTCAAGGAGGTGAGAACCTTTTAGGCCATTGTAAAAGCTGGTTACCACAAACTGCATCCATATCCTCAGAAATTTATCTACACTATCAAAGTATCCGCACATATGATGCCTGCATCTAGCAGAGGAAAATGCAGAGGGGCAGTGTGCCAGGGCCCACTGGTCTTGCTTTCATACCCTCTCTCACCCTCCCTTGGAGTAAGGATTTCTTGGAAGAACCAGGACTTGTGGCAATCAGAGAATAATGTCAACCTGTAGTGATACTTTCATATTTCTCATTACCCTTTCTCTTCCCCTTCTTCTGACCCTAGTGGATGTGTAGCTATCACTTTCCTCCTTTTGTGCTCCATACCTAATCCACCAACAAATTTAAGCAAATAAACCTGTTTCATAACCTTTTATTTTCATTGTCACTAGTTTAAGTTACCACATCTCTTTACTGAACAATTTCAAGAGCCTCATTATTTTTTTTACCAGCAACAACTTCTACCTCCTTCCAGTACATTGGTGGGAATAGTCAGTTAGCATTAACAAATCAATTTCAATAATGTGCTTCCCACGTAAAGCTCTTTGATAATTAATGTAAGGAACAAACTCTTTGTGAGGACCTGTGTTCTTTAAATTAGCTGGTTCCTTTCTTCACTTCCAAGATCACATTTTTGCATCGATGCCCCCCATTTTCTGTGTTGTGACGCTATCATCCCTCATGGTTTCTCAAAGATTCTCATGTTCTCTCCTACTTTGAGGCCCCAGAACAAGATGCTTTCACCTAATTAAGCCCTCTCCATCTCTCATATATGAGCCAATTTGTCTCTTCTTCAGAGGAATCTTTCTGATTTTGGACTTATTCAGGTTCTCCAGAAATATTCTCTTAATATTTACTGTATTTTTTTCCTGTTATATCTCAGCCACTGTTTTAGAAATTTCATCTCAGATATTTCAATCTATGTTACAGGAAATCTTTGATAATCTTATCAAACATTTCTATTGTAAAGATAAAAAAGTAAATGTTTGTCAAAACTGCTTATCTTTTCAAAGAAATAAGTCTAGGTTCATTGATCTTTTGTATTTTATTTTAGAATCCATTTCATTTATTTTTCACTCTAATATTTAATATTTCTTTTCTTCTATTCATTTTGGGTTTTGTTTGTTGCTCTTGTTCTAGTTCTTTTAAGTATAAGGTTAGATTTTTTTTTATTTGAGATATTTCTTGTTTCTTAAGGTAGGCTAATAATTCTCTGAATTACCCTCTTAGGACTGCTTTCCCTGCATCCCATAGATTTTTGGGATGTTGTATTCTCATTTTCATTTGTCTCAAGGTGCCTTTTGGCTTCTTCCTTGATGTCATTGTTAATGCATTCATTGAGTAGTTATGTGCTATTTAGCCTCCATGTGTTTGTGTGTCTTTCACATTTTTTCTTGCTATTGATTTCTACTTTCAGACCATTGTAGTAAAAAAAGATGCTTGATATGATTTCAGTTTTCTTGAATTGGTTAAGACTTGCTTTGTGTCCTCGAATGTAGTCTATCCTAGAAAATGTTCCATGTGCACTTGAAAAGAATATATATTATGCTGCTTTGGGATGAAATGCTCTGAAAATATCAATTAAATCCATCTGGTCTTGTGTGCTATTTAAGGCTGATGTTTCCTTCTTGATATTTTTGTGTCTAAAAGTAATATCCATTGATGTCACTGGGGTATTAAAATCCACTACTATAACCATACTACCCTGAATCTCTCCCATGTATGTTCATGTAGATTTGCTTTGTACATTTAGGTGCTCCTATGTTGGGTACATAAATGTCTAATAGGTTAATATCTTCTTGTTACATTGATTCTTTTAGCATTATGTAAGTCGATCTTGTCTCTTCTTATAACCTTTGTTTTAAAGTATAATTTGTCTTTATATAAGTATTGCTTCCCCAGCTTTTTCTGTTTGTATGTTTCCATTTGCAGAAATATCCTTTTCCATTCCTTTCAGTCTTTGTGTGTATGTGTTTTAGTCTGAAGTGGCTCTCTTGTATTTTCTAATCCATTCATCTATCCATTGTCTTTTTGATTGAAGCATTTAATCCATTTTCATTTAAAGTTATTACTGATAGGCACATAATTATTTCCATTGTATTCTTTATCATTTTGTTCCTCTTTTTTCTCTCTTCTTAAAGAAGTCCCTTTAACATCTCTTATAGTACTGATCTGATGGTAACAAACTACTTTACCTTTTCTTGTCTGGAAAACTCTGTATTTCTCCTTCCATTTTAAATGATAGCCTTGTTGGGTAGTAATCTTGGTTGTATGTCCCTGCTTTTCACCACTTTGAATATTTTGTGCCAATCCCTTCTGACCTGAATTTCTTCTGTTGAAAATCTGCTGACAGTCTTATGGGAGCTTCATTGTAGGTAATTAACTGTCTTTGTCTTGATGCTGTTAAGATTCTCTCTTTGTCATTAACCCTTGCCATTTTAATGATGATGCATGTTTATGTGGACATCTTTGGGTTCATCTTGTTTGGGACTCTTTGTGCTTGCTGGACTGGAGCAGTGTCCAGGTCTTCCCCTGCATGGGCTTCTCAGATGTACAACAGGTGTTGAAGCAGGAGTCAGCTCTGCATCCTTGGCTTGTGTGAGAGTTGCAAGAGGAGAAATGACCACCACATGCTTGTATTTCCATGTTTCCCCCAAAGACGGAACATAGCCATAGCCCAAGACCCACCACAGGACGTCCTGCTGACTCTCCATCCAGCAGATGTGTGGTCTGAGATCAGCCTTTGCTTTTTCCTGGTCTCCTGAAATGCTCCCTGTGTTTCTGACATTGACCCCATCCCCATAAGTTCACATGCACCTCCACCCTTGATTCCACATGTATTTTCCCCACCTCCTCAAATTTGAGCTGTACCTTATTGGGCTTTGGGTTCTGGTTCTTGGCCTAATTGGTTGACTAATGACATGGTGCTACAGGTTGGAGTCAGAATTTTGAGCTGCCTGTGGAGCCTTAGTTTCACTTTAGTTTGATGTATGACTCTAGATTGAAACCTAGAATCATATATTTCTCTCTGTCTTGAAAATAAGAGCCAAAAAAATACTTTTTAAATACTGCTTAATTCAGAACCACTAGGGGATAAATGGGCTCCATTTGTGGAGCTCATCAGGCCCAGCTCAGAATATTAGCAGGCTCACCATGGGCTCTGTTTTCTTCTCTGGTCTGTTTTTAACCTATGAGACTAGCATATTTATGACATAAGCATAGTATTTGTTTACTTATGTCAGGTATTACATTTCAGTAATTGGTGGACTTAATTCCATATCCACTCAAAGACTATGTGGGAAATGCAAAGAGAAATATCAAGCAATTTTATTCTCCTGGTCAATGTAGTACTGAGCAGTCAGTGTAAGTTCCTGGAGCTTCGTATAGAGTTTAAAAAACTCTACCCTTTTCCTTTTCATAAAGACCACATCATAACATACAGAAGCCATCAAAATGTCCTACCCTGACCACACTCTTCTCTCCACAACACTCTCAGGGTCTTGTGTACTAGCGAGCAGCAGAGTTACAAAGCAAGATACTGGCATGAATTTCCTGTGCCTCCATGGCTTCACCCAAGGGCCCACTGCCAAATGTTCCCAACTTGCAATCTTACCCACTTGAGTTTTCCATTTTAAATGATTAACTTTGAATTCCTCTTTCCAGCCCAAATCCTCTGACTCAAATCATCCCCTTCAAATGGTGAGATGATGACATTACTTCAAGGAATTTCTAAACCATATCTTCATTACTAAGTCTCTGAGGGTTATTAAACCTTTCACACCAGCTCATTTAACTGATCCTTCTTTGTTCTGAAGAACTGAACATGTTTAACTTACATGACCCTGTGGAAAGGGCTTGCCCATATATTCATGATCTCAAGCCTTCCTGGATTTTTCTTCCTTAACAAGCTTATAATGGGAGACTGAGATGCCACTTAACTTCCAGTGTCAGTTTCTTTATGAGTAAATCAAATGGTCTGATCACTAAAGATTCCTGTCAGCCCTAATGAACTCTACCTTCTCTCTCTTCCCAGGGACTCACTTCATGCACCTCACAGCCACTAGGCAGCTATGAGAAATAGCTAACAGAGTTTTTTAAATGACAAAAACAAACAACAAAAGTACATCGAACCACTCTCTAAAAAATATAAACTAGTACATATTTAGAAAATATCCTTGGATGAGAATGAATGACAACAACAAAAAAGAATATATACACTATTACATATAATCTGGAGATGCTGAGATCTGGTGTCTTAAGCCTTACCAAAAGTAATGACAATAAATTAACACTATAACACCCCACCCCCTCTCACCAACACATAAGACTGAGTTCCAGGATTAGCATTAAAAATTGAAAAAAAATTGGCAGTCAGAAAGCCTTCCTAAGCATTTCATGATCTGTCCACGATCTCTCAGTGATAGTGGTCCATACCAAATATCTCTGTTATTACTCTAATTCATTTGGTGCAATTCAGAAATAAAAAAACTTTACTTATTTGGGAAAGTGAATGTCAATTATGACTAGTGAATGGAGTCTGTATGATGAATCAGTGAGTGAAGACATTATGATGAAGGAAGTAGGGACCAAATCCTTAAAGACATTGTGCACCAAGGTAAGGATTGTTTTTATCATTAGATTATTGGTAGAATGGCCATGCATTTAAGTTTGACTAGAGGAGCGCTTACTTATGCATTTTGTTATAGAATAAGTTTTAATACCACACCCATTACTGTAGGTTTGTTTGGAGGATTCTAGTGATAAGGTGACAGTAGGAAGACAGATTTTTGAATCCCTCCAAATCCCCATGTAAAAATGTAAAGACTCACAATTCATGGACAACATTCACAATGAGACTTAATCAATAAAACTTCAAGTTGCACATGTAAGATTTATGCATTTTACTGAATGTAAGTTGTAGCTCAATAAATAACTCTGCTTTACTCATTTAAAAAGGGAGTTAGTGAAATGGCATATATAAACCACTAAGCACAGTGCTTGGCACATCAGTGGATCTCAGGAAGTGTTGGCTTTGTTTCTCATCTTAAAAAAGCGATCAAATCAAATATTGTTATGGGGCAACCCATGGGAGACAACCAAAAGGGTAGAATTTAAGAGCCTTTATTCAGCTGGCCAGCTGGTCTGCAGTGCCAGCACCCCACCAAAGTGAGGACTGACACTGCAGCCCCAACCAGATGCAGAAGCAAGCTTTTATTCACAAAAATCACAAAAAGTGACACACAAAGTTTGTTGCTCTATTTCTCAACACAGGATACAGACTCTTAAGTTTTGGCTAGAGCATGACTATTTTCTTATCTCTAGCAGTAGCAGTAAGTCCTGCTGAGCTGCAAAAGAGCTGGAGCTAGTTGACCTTTACAATATCACAATGAATAAGATACTGATAGAAAAAAAGCTTCTAAATACAAAGAATGTCATAAATAAATTATTATATACGGTTTGTCAGATAAAAATAGTGAAAGGTGACTTTAAACATGTTTTCATATGTATCTTGGCCTTCTGTATATCTTCTTTTGAAAAGTGTCTATTTAAGTCCTTTGCCCATTTCCTTATTGGATCGTTTACCTTCCTTTTGTTAAGTTGTATGAGTTCCCTATGTATTTTGGAGATTAAACCCTTATCTGAAATAACATTGGCAAATATGTTCTCCCATGCAGTGGTCTGTCTTGTTGTTTTGTTGATGTTTTTTTTCACTGTGCAGAAGCTTTTTATTTTGATGTAGTCCCATTTGTTTATTTTCCTTAGTTTCCATTGTTTTAGGAGCTGTATCAGTAAAGATATTGCTATGACATATGTCTGATATTTTGCTGCTTATGGATTTTTCTAAGATTTTTATGGTTTCCCATCTTATGTTTAAGTCCTTTATCCATTTTATTTTTGTGTATGGTGTAAGTTGGTGGTCTAATTTCATTTTTTTGCTTGTATATGTCCAATTTTCCCAATACCATTTATTGAAGAGACTGTTTTGACTCCATTGTATGTTCTTGCCTCCTTTGTCAAATATTAATTGAGCATAATGGCTTGAGTCAATTTCTGGATTCTCTGTTCTGTTCCATTGGTCTACATGTCTGTTCCTGTGCCAGTTCCAGGCAGTTTGGAAGACAAGGCTTTGTAATACAGCTTGATATCTGGTAATGTGATCCCTCCAACTTTGTTCTTCTTTCTCAGGATCGCTGTGGTTATTTGGGGTCTTTTTTTATTCTAGATGAATTTTTGGAGAGTTTGTTCTAGGTCTTTGAAATATGTTGTTGGTATTTTAATGGGGATTGCATTGAATCTATAGATTGCTTTGGATAGAATGGACATTTTAATGATGTTGATGCTACCAATCCATGAACACAGTATAATCATCTGAGAGATACAAATAAAAATGACAATGAGGTACCATCTCACACCATCAGAATGGCTATCATCAACAAATCAACAAACGACAAGTGCTGGAGAGGATACAGAGGAAAAGGAACCCTCTTGCATTGCTGGTGGGAATGAAGACTGGTGCAGCCACTGTGGAAAACAGTATGGAGTTTCCTCAAAAAATTAAAAATAGAACTCCTATTTGACCCAGTAATCCCATTTTTAGGAATATATCCCAAGAAATCAGAAACACCAGATAGAAAGGATATATGCATCCCTATGTTCATAGCAGCACAGTTTATCATAGCTAAGATTTGGAAACAGCCTAAGTGCCCATCAGCAGATGAATGGAGTAGAAAGCTGTGGTGCATATACATAATGGAATACTATGCTGCTGTAAAAAAGAAGGAATTCTTACCATTTGCAGCAGCATGGGTGGAACTGGAGAGCATTATGATAAGTGAAATAAGTCAGTTGGAGAAAGAAAAATATCACATGATCTCACTCATTTGTGGAATATAATGACCAACCTAAACTGATGAACAAAAATAGAACCAGAGACATAGAAGCATTGAACAAACTGTGCATCCTATGAGGACGGTGGAGGTAAGGGGGTAAGAGATCAACTGAAGGACTTGTATGCATGCATATGAGCTTAATCAATGGACACAGATAGTGGGGGGGGGGTGGTGAGGGCATGTGCTGGGGTGGGAATGCCTGGGGAGAGGTCAATAGGGGAAAAGGGAGACTCATGTAATACTTTAAATAATAAAGAATTTAAATTAACAAAATAAGGAAAGGAACTGGAGATATTTGCTTTGGAGAAAATACTTGATAATTGAACAACAATTCCAAAATGTTTGAGTCTTTCCTTGCCAAAAAGGGAGTGCATTTCTTTCCTATTTTTAGAGTGCACAGAACTAGTAAAGGGAAATAATTTGTGCCAAGTTGTCTCTTGAAAGAAAGATTGCCCCACTACTGGGGACATTCAAGCAGCAGTTGGAGGACCATATCAGGCATGTGATCAGAGGGTTCTGTCTCAAGTTATCTAACCCTAAGTTTCTGTGAGTCTAGGAAATGAATGTCTCAGAATGATGTAGAATGTTTAATATCATTGATATGTCCAAGGAAGTGTACTCTGCACCCTGCAGCCCTAAGTCACATGACCCAGATTCAGAATAAATAAAATTTTCAGGTTCATGAATGAAGAAAGAAGAAGATGGTGGTGGAAAAGGAGGAGGAGAAAGGAGAAGGAGAAAGAAGCATCGATTTGTTGTTCCACATATTGATGCATTCATTGGCTCTTGTATGTGCCCTGACTGGAGATCAAATCTGCAACCTTTGCATATGGGGACAGAGCTCTTACTCATTGAGCTACCCAGCCAGGGCTGATCAATGGTTTTAAGTTTGTTGTTTTTCTTTTATAAAGAACCAAATTTTTCATTCAGTGGGCATTATACAGTATTAAAATGCAAATATTCCTCAGAAGACAAAGCAAGAACTGTCTACTGACATTTAATGCATTACTATATAATGGTTTTCATTAGGCTGTTTGGATGGATTCCAACAGGTTACTTAATCCTTTTACTGTGTACCCAGTGTGTCTTCCTACAGACGCTGCTTTAAATCACCAATATCAGATTCATTCTGGAAGACAGGTTTTAGTCAGGATTTGGTGGAAAGGAAAAGTGAAAAAAATGTAAGAAATCTGAAAATGTTTATAGAGTGCTTGGGTGAGATGGAGAGCAATAAAAATATACAAAAGACAAATTAGGAGTTTTCCCTATTTTTTCTCATTATTGACCCAAATTTAAAGAATTTTAGACTATATTTCAGAAGATAGGAACAACCTTAACTGCTTTAATCTGCTAGGGTGTCATATAGCAAATTATGACCAAAACCACCATATGGGATGCTATTTCATTACTTCATTACAACAAAGGTGTCTATTAAAATACACAGTTTAAATGGTGTAAACCATAGTTTGAACATCATAGTTATATGTGACAAACATATTTAGAAAAAAATATCCCCAACACCAATACAGTTATCCTATGAAAGAAACTTTAAAAAAAAATATTTTTATTGATTTTTTTACAGAGAGGAAGGGAGAGCGATAGAGAGTTAGGAACATCGATGAGAGAGAAACATTGATCAGCTGCCTCTTGCACACCCCCTAATGGGGATGTGCCCGCAACCCAGGTACATGCCCTTGACTGGAATTGAACCTGGGACCCTTGAGTCCGCAGGCTGATGCTCTGTCCACTGAGCCAAACCAGTCAGGGCATGAAAGAAACTTTTATACATAGAGAATCAAATTTGTTATAATCACTCATTATAAGTTCACATTGTCCTCAAACCAGTGCTTTGAACTTACCTTCTGAAATGCCCACTGCCACTGCTAGCTTTTTTACTTCTTCTTGTCTGAAGATCATTTCTTGTGAGTCTTTCCTTCAGCTTTTTGGGAAATCTGCTTAATGCCATTTCAATTTCTGTAGTACACTTTTTAATGAGGATAGAATCATGTATTGCTATTGTTTCATGAGTCTTACTAGTATAGCTATTAGTTTTGGGATCTGTCAGTAACCCCCATGGTGTTCTACCCATGGAAAAAATACGATTCTTTATTAAGAATTGCTCTAACTGGTTTGGCTCAGTGGATAGAACATCAGCCTGAGGACTGAAAGGTCCCGGGTTCGGTTCTGGTCCAGGGCATGTACCTTGGTTGCAGGCACATCCCCGGGGGGCTGGAGGGGGTGCAGGAAGCAGCTGATCGATGTTTCTCTCTCATCGATGTTTCTAACTCTATATTCCTCTCTTTTCCTCTCTGTAAAAATCAATAAAATATATTTTAAAAAAAGAATTGATCATAGCCCCATAAAACAAAATAGCTTTATTTTACAGTCTTTCATTAGATGACTCATAATCTCAGTCAATCAAAGTGTCTGTGTGTTTGACTACTCAGAAAAAGAGGCAATAAAATTCCCAATTGCCTTGAAAATACCTTGAGGTATTATATTATTGTTTGAGAATACTTGAAATGCTCATAAATCATCATGTTTGAGTAACTGTTACATTATCGATTAATCAATATATTATTATTAGATAATTAGAGTAAAAAATATTTATCTATTAATTGCAAACCAATATTTCATATTTAATCTGTTTCATGATGATAATGTGATCATTGTATTCATTGCATGGTAGAATAGAGTATATATAGGCATGTTTCTAATGAATCAATTGTCAATGTTTACAAGTACATTTCAAAGCATTTTGAATATTGTGGTTATGACTTATTACACAAAAAAGTTATTCTTTTATTTTTTTTTCTCTGTTCAAGTGTTGGCTTTCTTTATGGTGGTACTAATAATGATCAGAAGTTTATTGGACACTAATAATTAATAACTGCTCCAAACATGTTAGCTCTAATTAGCTCTAAAAACCAGAAGTAAGTTATTCTAAATGATTAAGCCAGCATTAATATTGATCACCATGCTAATTAGTCCTAGAAGTAAAAGTAGGTAATTTGATCAAGAGCAATTTGTTTTAGCTTCTTGCCTGCTGTAATCATTCAGACACATTTCAGAATAATGTTTAAATCAATGTGTTTCTTATAATTTAGATGATCATTTATTTTGTTATCACCCAAACTAATCCTGGCCTATGCATTTATAACAGTTCAAGCACTGCTGACTGTGTCCTACAAACCATCATTGGCTTAGGAACTGAGCAACGCAAGAGCAAAGGTCTCATAATAATGTCACCCAGTGACATCCAAAAAGTGTTAGGAGTTTCCCCAGGTCCAAGCGCCATCAGCTAATCGGTTGTCACAGTACACAGCCATCATCATTTAAAACTTCATGTAATTCTGGGTCTATCCCAAATAAACTGTTTAAATCATCTAAATTTAGTACACGATGTCTATAAACTATAAGAAGTTAAAACTCTCTCTTTTCTTTAGTAGACAAGTGAACACAATCTATTTGCAGTTATTATGCTACTGTTTTTTTATGAAAACTTTTATACAAAATAGACATGTATCTACAGTATTATGTATCTTGTTAGTGGAATGAGTCGGTTGTCAGTTTTCTCCTGCTTGGACTAATTCCTGCTGCCTGGAAAGTCTTGTCCCACTCTATCGGTCTGGAAAATACTTATTCATCCATCAGGAATCAGCTCTCCGCACATTTTCTGGGTCATGATCTCGAAGTACCAACTCGGGACCAGGAAGTGCTCCAAATAATACCAGGCATACAAAGATCGGTGAAACTCCAGCTGTGCTCTCAAGATCATATCACACTGCTGCAGTTTGTGTGAGCAGGTTCCTTATATTCTCTATGCCTCAGTATCCTCAGTTTAAAATGTGAATTGCCCTGGCTGGTGTGACTGAGTTGGTTGAGCATCACCCAGTGTATCAAAGGGTCACAGGTTCAATTCCCAGTTGGGACACATGCCTGAGTTGTGGGCTCAGTCCCCAGTAGGGGGAGTCCAAGAGGCAATGGATCTATGTTTTTCTCTCACATTAATGTTTCTATCTCTCCTTCCTTCCTCTCTGAAATCAGTACAAGTAAATGAATAAAATAAAATGTGAATAAAATAGTTCCCATTTCAGAGGATTGTTTTGGAGACTACTTAAGTATATGTAAATTATTTAAAAGAAGACCTAATAAATAATGAATGCTCAATAAATGTTAGATATTAATTTATTAAAATTACTCCATATATTTAAGAAAATTATTAAATGTACAAAGAATACAAAAGAATTGCAGTGAAGATTCAAACATGACAAAATACTATAGTAATTAGTAATCAGTGATTAAAGTTTCTATCTCTTTGTATGATAATCTGAGTTACTCATAATTAGCATTAGTTAATATTAAATGACTATATTTCCTTCTTAAATGAATTTCTCAAAATGTCTTCAGATCTTTTATTAAAGTTTGCTGGGATGGGTCTTCTCAGTGTTAGGTGAGCAATATTTATTATTCTTTTTCTCTTCTTTTTTTATTATTATTTATACTGTTATAGATGTTCCTCATTTCCCCCCATGCTACCTTCCACCCAGCCCCTGCACCCTCCTCCCCTTGCCCTTACCACACTGTTGTCTGTGTCCAAGGGCTGTGCATAAATGGTCTTTGGCTAACCTCTTCACGTTCTTTTATCTAGTCCTCCCCATCACTTCCCCTTTGACATCTGTTAGTCTGTTCCATGCATCCATGCCTCTGATTCTATTTAGTTTATCAATTTATTTTGTTCATTAGATTCTACATATAAGTGATGTTATTCTTGTTTCTTTAAGATGTAAAATAACTTACCACATTCATCACTTCCATAAAGAACTATGTCTCTCCCAACAACATTCTCATTCCTCCTGGCAGCTTTGTTATTCATTAATTTTTCAGCATGCTAGCAGTCAAGTGTGGCCTTAACTATTGCAAGTAACGAATAATTCCTCGTCAAGTACTGTCTACAGATGCAACCGAAGTCAGACATTTCTTGAAGTTGCTTGGTTTAAATGACTCACTAAGGTTCAAAGTTTACACCCACTTATTTTTAAGTGTTACTCTGGGAAGAAAAATCCATTCATACCTTGCAAATCTACTCTAATACACATTTACTTCTTAAAAGTTAAATTGTTATCTCTTTTACCATATTTTCTGGTATTATTCATAAATCATTTGGGGAAAGGATCTTTTAAATAATGGTAAAGCCAATAAATTTGTTATTTTTGTTTCATAGCCCCATGCAATGCATGCTTCAGTCCCTGAAAATTTTCCATTATGTCCTTCTTACTGATCTGTGCATCCATGTAAATCTTTTTTTTTCACTTTACTGAATTGGCTATTTAAACAAGACTGATATAAGTGCTAAATGAGAAAGTACAACAAAGCTAGGGAGCCCAATCAAATAAGTTTGGAAGATAAAGACAGATTGCAAATACTAGCGTTTTTCTGCAAGCACTTGAACCATAATATTCACTTTAAATTTTGTTTTATAACTGGTTCCTTTGTAGATGTACATATGCTGTTGGAGGTAAATGTAAGATACTAAGTATGCTGTGTACTTGGCCATTGGACTCTTATTGTTTGTAGGCCATTTCATTAAAAATAGCCAGAGTGTGTTCACATATGAACATGCATTTGCACAAACACACACTCACAATACAGCTGAGATTAAACTTATATATATTGGGGACAATAAATTTTATTTAATTTCTTTATTAGATCTATATCTACTTTTTTTCCACATTGAGAATTCTAATTTTTGAGGTTAAAAGTATAATAGAATTAAAATTTCCCATGATTAATCATTTGTTTTAATCCACTATAGGTTGGATTGTGTCTTCCAAAAGATGGTGAAGTCTTAAGTTCCAGTATCTGTGAGTGTGATTTTTTGGAAATAGATCTCGAAGGTAATCAAAGGTGATTCAATAGGGTAGGCCCTAATCCAATATGACTGTGACCTTAAAAAGAGGTGAAACTTAGACACAAAGATAGACACACATAGAGGGAAGGTGATGGGAAACCACAGGTAGAAGACCCCACCTATAAGTCAAGGAATGCTTAAGGCCACCAGGAGGTAGGATGGGGGCATGGAACAGAATCTGCTTCACTGCCCTCAGAAGAAACTGCCCATGCTGTCACATTGATCTCAGACTTCCAGTCTCCAGAAATGTGAGACCACAGATTTATTTTATTTAAGCCTCCCAGCTTGTGGTACTTTGTTATGGCAGCTCTAATAAACTAATACATACTACAATACAAAAAACATACTTGAAATTACAATATTAATATTATAATCACTGTTTTCTGAAATACATTTTGAATATACACTCTACCATTCTACCCCCATTATAGCTCATGATTTCTACGTTATAAAAATATATGACAATTACATACTTTGCTCTATTCCCATTAAATTTCATTCAATTTTTGTTTTATAAATAACTATGTGATCTTCATGATCTTATTTTAATTCTGTATCCTTTTATCATTTTGGTTGTCTGAAGCTTATTATCTAGTTGATTTCTTAGAAAGACATAATTGGGAAAATATTTCCTAATTTATTTTACTTTAATAATTCTTTGATCCCCTTGCATTTGAAAGTATGTTTTGTGGACATAAAATCCTTGGTTCAAATTTTCTTTCCTTGAGTACTTTTAATGTATTAGTTCCATTTCTTCTGGCTTAAAGTGTTGTGTTGACAAGTTTGTATATTATATATAAATATATTTTTTTCTTCAGGTTGCCTTTTCTTTTTGCCTTAGATGCTCAAAGGATTATTTTTTCAATCACTTTAAAGTTCATTTATTTGACTGGTTATTTATAAGAATATCTCTTGATGTTGGTCATTCTAGGCCAATATTCTCAGTTATGTGGCATGTTTTTTAAAAATATGTGCATACATGTGCATGTCTGTATATCTATATTTATATTATTTTAGAAAAATATTTACAAATTATAATTTTAACTTCTTTATGGTTTGTTGCTTTAGGAAACTTCTGATACTCTATGATATATATGTTTTATCTTCTTAGCCTATCTTTAATTTTCTTTTTTTTTTTTTTTACCAATTCTTGCCTATTTGTCAAAAGTAAAAAAATTAATTCACCCTATATGTGTGTCTATTTCATATCTAGCTGCACTTGTATCCTTGAGTCAATACAAATCACTTTGATTATTGTACCTTTATTGTAAGTTTTAACAATTATTTCTGATAAGGTGGCAACTTTGTTTCCCTTTTTCAGAATTGTTTTAGACATCCTATCTATATTAATTTTCATAAAAAATTCACCAATATTTATAAGAAGATCTTATATTTATCAGAATTGTGATGACTATATAGGTCAATATGAAGTCAAGTGACATTTTAACAATTTTGAAAGTCTCAATTCATTAACATGATTGTCTCAATTTAGTATTTAGGCTTTCTCTATCTTCAGCCAAATATTGTAGTTCTAAGGTCTTGTAAATAATTTGCTAAATTTATTGGTAATTGACTTAAGTTTTTATTCTGTTGAAACTGGTATCTTAAAATTTTAATATCCATTCTAACAGGTGTGATCATTGTGGTGTTTGTGTGTGTGTGTTTTTTTAAAACCTCTCTTTCTTTCAATGACTATAGGACAAGTAAGACCCATGTGGTTTATTCTTTTTAATTTTATCTTATTTTATTCCTTCCATCTCCATTTATCGCCTCTGTGTTCTCTTCCACCTCCATCCAGCCCCCTGTATCTCCACGATCACCACATGATTGTCCACATCCATGAGTTCTCTCTTTTTACACTTTTTTTTGCTGAACCTTCCCCCACTTCCCTGAACTGTCTGCCTGCTCTCTATCTATAAGTCTTTCTCTATTTTGCTTGGCAGGTCAGTTGATTTACATATCCTTTATAAACAGTGATCCTGAGCACCTTTTCATATATCTGTTGGATATTTGTGGCCTTTTATGGCCAAGTGCCTATTCAGGTCCTCTGCTCATTTGTAAAGTGTATTATTTGGTTTTTATTGTTGAATTGGATGAATTCTTTATCTATTTCACAAAAAATTAAGAATAGAGCTACCATGTCACCCAGCAATCCTTCTTATAGTTATCTACCCCAAAATTTTGAAAACACTTATTTGTAAAGCTATATATGCCCCTATGTTCATTGCAGCGTTATTCACAATAGCTTAAATAACCTAAGTGACCTTTGACAGGTGATTGGACAAAGAATATATGGTACATATATACAATAGAATACTACTCAGCCACAATTTTTCTAAAAAAATCAAATGTCATTTGCAACAGCATGATTGGGTATTAAGAGATCATGCTTACCCTAATCGGTTTGGCTCAGTGGATAGAGCATTGGACTGAGGACTGAGGAGTCCCAGGTTCAATTCCTGTCAAGGGCATGTACCTCAGTTGCAGACACATCCCCAATGGGGGCTGTGCAGGAGGCAGCTGATCGATGTTTCTCTCGCATCAATGTTTCTAACTATCTTCTCCCTTCCTCTCTGTAAAAAAAATCAGTAATATATATATATATATATATATATATATATATATGGCCTGTGCACAAAAATTTGTGCACTCAGGAGGTCCCTCAGCACAACCTGTGCACTCTCGCAGTCTGGGACCCCTCTGAGCATGTCCACCTGCTGGCATGCCTGGCCAGCCTGGGTGAGGGGCTGATGGCTGTTTGCAGACTGGCCAAGCCCCCCATTGGGGTCCTCCACCCCATTGGGGTGTGGCCAGCCTGGGTGATGGACTGAGGGTTGTTTTCTGGCTTTCAGGCTGCCCACAGCTCCCATTGACCCAACATCCCAGCAAGGTTGGCTGGAAGCAGGTTTCTGGGGTTTATTTATCTTCTATAATTGATACACTGTTCCTTTAAGCTGAGGCCTAGGCAGGTAATGAAGCCTTCTGTTGGCTTCAGCTCTGTGGCTTCTATAATTGAGACAATGTTGCAAATATGTTGTTGCCTGGAGCACAGAGGGACCCAGGTGGCCGGCAAATAGTTTTACTCCTGCTGCAATGGAAGCTGCCTGTTTACTCAGCTCTGTGACTGCCGGCCTCCATCTTGGCTGGGTTAATTTGCATACAGTCACTCTGATTGGCTGGTGGGCATGGCTTAGGTATCCCAAAGAAATGGTCAATTTCAATATTACACTTTTATTAGATTAGATGAGATCATGCTACTTGAAATCAGTCAGATGGAAAAGGACAAGAACCATATGATTTCTCTAATATGGGGGATATAAAACAAAAAGCAACAAATAAGTAAACAAAACAAACAAACTCATAGATACAAACAACAGAATGATATTACAAGAGGAGAAAGTGGTTGGGGAAGGGGTCAATTAGATGGTGATTGAAGACTTGACTTTGGGTGGTGAGTACATAATGGAGTATACAGGTGTATTATAAATTATACACCTAAAATTTATAAAATGTTACCCCAATTTATTTAATTAAAAAATTAATTTACAACTACTCATTGCTAGCTTAAAGAAATGCAATTGCTAACAAAGGAAATACTTGTTCCCTATTATTTAGTAAACTGGTGCATGAATTCATGTATGAGTGGGGTCCCTAGACCTGGCTGACAGTCACTGGGCCCAGTGCAGAAGAAACAAATGCCAGACACAAACATTGGTGCCCTGCGACCACACAGTTCCCCATATCTCCCCCTCCTCCTTCCCTCACCACCACACCACCAACATGGCAGGCAGGCTGCAGGCTGATTGGGGTCTGCCAGCAGGGGAAAGGGACCATGGGAGGTTGGCCAGCCGCGGGAGGTTGGCTGTTTGAGTGCACTGACCACCAGTGGGCAGATGCTCAACACAGGAGCTGCCCCCTGGTGGTCAGTGCACGTCATAGTGACTGGTCAACTGGTTATTCTTGGTCATTCGGTCTTAACGGTCACATAGGTGTATATATATATATATATATATATATATATATATATATATATATATAATTTTTAAAAATATATTTTATTGATTTTTTACAGAGAGGAAGGGAGAGAGTTAGAAACATCGATGAGAGAGAAACATGGATCAGCTGCATCCTGTACACTCCCTACTGGGAATGTGTTCACAACACAGGTACATGCCCTTGACCGGAATCAAACCTGGGACCTTTAAATTCTTGTAGCTTTTTTGTAGACATTTTTCACACTATATTCTTATTTCTTTATTTTTTATTTCTTTCTCTTTTATTGGCTAGGGTATTCCATACAAGATCAATAGAAACTGGGAGTATACTTGTATTGCTGATTGACTTAGGAGAACAGCATACATTTTCATTATTAAGTATGACCTTAGCTGCAGGTTTTCTGTCAATGCTCTTTACCAGGTTGAGGAAGTTCTCTACCATTCCTACTTTGAAGAAAGTGTTTCTCATGAATGGATATTGAATTTGTCAATTTTTAAATGAATGTATATTGAGATATGTATTGCTCGTATGTTTTATTTTCCTTTTTCAGTAAATATAATAACTTGAATGATTTATTGTTTACAGTAAAGCCAACCTCTGATGATAGGGATAAACTCCACTTGATCATGGTACGCTATTTCTTTTATATATTGCTTTATTTACTTGGTTAATATTTTGTTAAAGGGTCTTACTACTGTTCTCATTATGATAAATAATGGCCTACAGGTTTGATAATTTTAACTGGTTTCAGAATAATATTATATTAATAAAATAACTTGAAAATTTTCCTTTCTTATCTATTTATGAAAGAGTCTGTGTGCAATTACTATTATTTCTTAGTTCTTTAGTAGAAATAATTAGTAAAGCTAGAGAACCCATAGTTAACTTTATAGAAAGACTTTTAACTATATATGTGATTTCTACAATAGATAAAATATTATTCAAGTTTTTAATTGTCAACACATCTTTCACAGAATTATTTTACTTCAGCTGAATTTTATAATTTATGACATAATCCTATTTCCATATTATTCATTATATTTTTTAAATCTACAATCTGGTAATGATATGCCTGCTTTTATTTCTGATGCTCAGAATATGTGTCTGCCCTTTAATTTTCCTCAGTCTGCCTAGAGGTCTATCAATTTTATTGATCTAGTTTACAAACCACCTTTTAGCTTTATTGAGTCTTAATTCTTTTATGATATTTCTTCCTTGATTTATGCTTTTATTTTTGTAGTTTCTTGCATGTTGGTTAATTTGATTTCAATTTCATTTTCTATTTAAAATAGATGCTTAGGTCATTGACTTAAACTTCATTTTTTTAATGTTAACATGTAATGCTTTAAAGTTTTGTGAAAGAGCTACCTTATCATTATTACACACATTTTGATGTTTTTGTTTTCATTTAATTAAAATATTTGTTATCCTTTTTTTATTTTTCTGTTACCTACAAATGTGTAGTTTAATTTAAAATTTGTGTTAATTTTCTAGATAGTTTCCTAGTTTAAAAAAAATAATTTATTGTTAACCAGAGAACATACTTTGCATGATTTAAAACTTTTAAAATTTATTGAGAATTATTTAGGGGCCTCTCCCATGATCTAAGTCAATATATTGTTCAATGTACACTTGAAAAAATGTTATTTCATTTTTTAAAATATATTTTTATTGATATTTTTACAGAGAGGAAGGGAGAGGGATAGAGAGTTAGAAACATTGATGAGAGAGAAACATCGATCAGCTGTCTCCTGCACACCACCTACTGGGAATGTGCCTGCAACCAAGGTACATGCCCTTGACCGGAATCGAACCTGGGACCCTACAGTCTGCAGACCGACATTCTATCCATTGAGCCAAACCAGTTAGGGCTATTTCATTGTTTTTAAGAGGAATGATCTGTAAACTTGGTTGTATTTTTCAGGTTTTTAAAATACTTATTTAATGTCTGCTTCTCCTATCAGTTCCTGAGTGGGAAACATCTCAATCTCCAGTGGCCTAACTGTGGATCTGTTCATTATTCCACCAGATTTTTACCAAGTTGGAGTTACATATTTTAAAGTTCTATTATAAAATGCATACACATTCAGATGGTCTTACTGATTAAATTGACCCCTGTATCATTAAAACACATCCTTTTTTATCCCTGGTAATATTCACTGTCCAAAAATCTACTTTGCCTGATATCAATATATAGCCATAGAAGCTTTCTTTTAATGAATGCTTGTATGGCATTTAGTTTGTTTCCCTATGAATGAGCTTATAGTCAATATCTAGTCCATATACAAAACAGGTTTCTAAGAGAGAGCATACACTTGAACCAAAGTTTACTGTTTGTGTTGTAAATTCTTTGGTTTTGGGAAAATGTGTAATGACATATATGTTCACTGTTATGTATCATACAGAGTATTTTCACTGCCTTAAAAATTCTCTGTGTCCTGCCTGTTCATCTCTCCACCCTAGCCCCAGCAACCACCGACTTTTTACTGTCTCTATTGCTTTGCCTCTTCTAGAATGTCACATATAGTCATGTGTTGCATGGCGACATTTCAGTCAGAGATGGACCATGTATAAGGCCATGGTACATCCTATTAAGGAGGAAGCTGGCCTTGCAAGGAATGTCAGGCCATAAAACCAAATGGGGCCCTGCCCTGAGGGAGGGCAGGGGGTTGTTGCACTGGTGCAGAAACCTTGGGACACCTGGGGGGTGTGGGGAGAGCCTTCCTCCAGGGCCTCGAGGGGGAAGGGGGCCTATTTGCAATACAATGACCCCAGAAGATTATAAAAAGCGGGGTCCCTGTGTGTTGCTTCACTCTGATTTGGAATTCTCCCCAGGGTCCATTGGTATCAATGTCTATTTAAAAGGACTCCTCCCTTTCTCCAGGAAGTGTGCTTGGGATTTTGTTACTCTTCTGTAACACTATAGCCTAGATGTGTAATAGGCTGAAAAATCTAGGTTTGGGTAAGTACATTCTATGATTCACACAATGATGAAATCACCTAATGACACATTTCTCAGAACATATCCCTGACATTAAGTGGTGTGTGACTGGAATTGGAATTATACAGCATATAATCTCTTCAAATGGGCTTCTTTTTCAGATGCCTCCATGTCTTTTCATAGCTTGATAGCTCACTTCTTTTTAACATTGAATACTATTCCTTTGACTGGATATACCATAGTTTATTTTTCCATTGACCTATTAAGAACATCTTGCTTGCTTCCAGGGTTGGCATTTATGAATAAAATTGCTATAAACATCTGTGTGCAGGTTTTTGTGTGGATATACATTTGCAAAGTTTTTGCATAACTATCAAGGAGAATGATGGCTTAATCAGATGGTAAGGGTATTTTGTTTTGTAAAAAACTGCCAGTGGCCCTCTGTACCATTTTGCATTTTCAAATTGAATAACAAATCTTGTTGTTTACACACCCTTACCAGCATTTGCTGTTGTTAGTATTCTGGATTTTGATCATTTTAATGGTGTGTAATGGCATCTCAGTGGGGTTTTAATTTGCACTTACTTGATGACATATGATGTGAAATATCTCACACGTTTATGTACCATGTATAAGTTTTCTTTGTTGAAATATCTTTAGCCCATTTTATTTTTTACTTTTTGTTAATTCTCACCCAAGCATGTTTTTTCCTTTGATTTTTAGTGAGAGTGGAAGGAAGGGAGGGAGGAAGAGGAGGAGAGAGAAAGAGAGACAGAAAGACAGACAGATGGATTTGTTGTCTCCAGCACTTGCCTGACCGAGGTCAGGGATGAAACCTGCAACCCAGGTACGTCGTGTCCTTAACATTTCAGTCTGTTCAGCTTTTCACTTATTTTAGGACAGAGTGGCAACTTTCAAGCTCCTTACATGTGGAATCAGAAACAGGAAGTCTCATTTTTTCTTTTTCAGAATGCATTGTCTGGCTCCTTCACACTACATATATCTTGCTCAGATTACAGTGCCACATATGTTATTCAGTTTAATTTGCTCTACAGCTGACTGAGAATCCTCTCTCTTTGTTTTCTTCCTGTATTTTTCTTTCTCCTTTTCAGATTGGATAATTTATATGCCTTCAAGTTCATTGAACATTTCTTCTGTTACCTTCACTCTTCCATTTATCTCATCTAATGAATTTTCTACTTCAGATATTATCCTACTAATACTATAAATCAAGTTGCATCTCTTTTTATTGTTTCTCATTTGTGGGGGAGGGGTGTGAAATTCTCAGTGTGTCACTGGTTTTGACAATTTTTTCTTTACATTGCAAACTTTTATTTATAATAGCTCTTTAATTCCTTGTCTGGTAATTCTGAAATCTAAACTCTCTTAAATTTTGTGTATTGATTTCTTTTTCTCTTGACTATGGTATTTAATGTTCAGTCTCTTTTCTGACATTTGATTATATGGTGACACAGATGATGTATCTTAGAGTACCTTATCTTCTTGTAAAAGTGTTGACTTTTGTATTGGCAGGTACATAAATTATTGCCTGGTTACCATGAACGTGTGGAGACTTGTTTTAACACTTCCTGGATGGATTAACTTAAATTTGATCCTTCATCTTCAGGCAGATCCTTAGCCCTTTATTACAGTATTTACTCTAAGGAGTATTTACTCCTAAGACATGATCCACTTTAAGTATTAACAGAAACCCTATGGCATTTTCCAAGCCAGTCTAAGTTGGTGATACTAAAATTCCTGTCTTCTCTCTGATGGAGGGCAGTTGAAATCTCTGTCCAGATTCTGCTGTGGTCCTTGGACTTTCCTCTCGTACACAATTCAGGAGTCTTTCAAATATTTGTGGGGCGCTCTTTGCGGAGTTAGCCTCCCTCATCCAGTGGCTCCATCATTTCTGGGATTTCACCTCCCAATTATCAGCTCTTCTTATGGCCCTGAACTTTGTACTTCGACCACTCAAGTCTATAACTTTCTGTTTGAGTTGAAGGAACCTTTTGTTATGTGGTCTGTTGAATCCTTTCAGGCCAAAAGCCACATTAATGTAACTCTCACCCTTTACCGCTTACTTGTTGGAAGGTTTGAATTATCCATACTTTCTTAAGGCTTTTTTTTTTTTTTTTTTGCTCCCCAATGCCTTTAAAGAGTTCTTTATGCTTTAATATTTTTCCAGAGCTCATAATTGCTATATGGTAGTAGATTACTCCAGTACTAGTTAAACTGACGTTAGAACCAGAACCCTAAGATATAGAGTTTTAATTATCTTGGCTAAGTAAAAACCAGTGTCTGAGCTTACTGGTGTTTGCATTCCCCACTGCGTCTGATGCTGCCCTGTTGTGCAAAAGGCATCAGTGAGTGTTGGTTGATTGACATTTAATTAAATCTGAGAAACTGTGCATTATCAGAGAAAGTGACACCACAATGCAGATTTATATCACCAGCATCAAGTACATCCACAACATTGCATCATAATCCCACTGTATTTCCACTTTCAAACTTGTTCTCTCATTTTTATGACTATTTCAAGCTTCCTAACGCTCCTTACTTTTTGGCAACTTTTGCCCATTACTGTTAACAAATAACCTCACTTTTTATAATGAATTATCTGTATTTAAAGTCCCTATTTTCTCTTAGCCTCCCCTCCCATCGACCAATCTACTTAATTCACTAAATCAAGACAGCTCTGTGTTGACACTTGACCTAAATGAACCATACTCAGCAGCTATCACAACCCTTATCTTACTGGATCTCAAAGCAAAATTTGACATAATTGACAATTCTACCTTCTAAAATCTTAGTTTTCCCCAGGCTTCCAGGGCATTAGTCTCCGCTGTTCTCCATGGAGCATTCTCGTTTATTTTCCTTTCATATCAGTTCTATCTGGCCTATTGCTCCATGTTAAGTTCCTCAAGGTTCTCTTCTCACTGTAAGCCTGCTGCTTGGGCAGTCTCACCCGCATCAGAGTCTTCAGTTGTCATCCACTTTGTAATGACTCCCACACACACATACTCCTTTCACAAATATCTGTATCTATGTCTGTGTCTATACCTGTACCTATGTAGCTCTATATTGATACCTTTATCTCTAACTCAGAACTCTGCTCGACTTCCTGCTATGTTGCATACTTAACATTTACATGTTTTAAGGGAAACTCAATCTCATCATGTCCAAAACTGACCTTGCAGTTTCCCTCCATAAAAGATTTTCCAGTCATTTTGACTTATTTTTTATCCTAATGTCCACAATCAATCCATCATTGCCTTCTGTAAAATGTATGTTATAAATACTTCTCAGGTCTACCTACTACTCTCCATATCACCACTACCATTCTCATAGTTAATGCTACTTTATCTCACATAGTAACTATGGCAATAGTTCAGTCCACTTAACTGAATTTTCACATTGCTTTCTTTCTTTATTGATTTTAGAAAGAGAGGAAATGAGAAATGAAAACACACACGTCTGTTTGTTGTTCCACGTATTTGTGCATTCATTGTTTCCTTGTCTGTGCCCTGACTGGAGATGGAACCACAATCTTGGTGTATTGGGCTGATGCTCTAACCACCTGAGCTACCCAGCCAAGGCTTGGACTCTCACGTTTCTTATCCCCAACCATTATATATGCTGCAACCAGAGTGACGTGATAAAACATACGTATGATATCTACCTGATAGAAAGTATGCAACACCTTTTCACCACTTTTTAACATTATGATAAAAATACTTAGAATGTTGTGTGAGATCCCAGTAGTCTGTTCTCTGCACACCTTTCTTGTTCTATCAGACAGCCTTCCATTTCACTGACCCTCAGTTTCTTGGATGTACCATTTTCTTTTCAGTGACATTCTACTTACAGTTCACTTTCAAAAATGATCTTCTCCCTGTCTCAATCTATTATAAATCCATTACATAAAAACTAGATTGATTATGTGGAGCTAAGCTTGCAATACCAGCATTTATTGGTTCAATTTTGTGATCAGAAAAATGTTGAAGCATTTATTAAGTCTAACTTACTAAGTTTATCATTCGGTTTTCAACTTAAGAGTCATTTTCTCAAGGAAGCCTGCGGGGACCCTGACCAGAGCATGCTGTATGTGAGAGGCCCATTTGCCATGCTGACGGCAATAACTCAGCAGTAGCACAGGCACACCCTTATATAACCCACTTGTGTTAATATAGCGCAAATGCCACTAATGGGCTCAAAGCTTCTTTTGTTTGAGTTAGTATAAAAGGTGCTACTGACCAGCCAGTGGCTGGCTGCTTTGTTTGCAATAAAGCATGTCCCATATACGTGCGGCTGCTCATGTCTTCTTCCAGTTCCCAACTAAGGAGGTCCTGCCCCTAGCAGAAGACCTCAAACATCACAAAACCATGATTGATCTCCCCAACTATAGGGTTATGTGTTTCATTACACATTTTACTAAAACAGCATTCTTTTTTAGCTTATAATTGTATATACACTTATGATTATGTGATTAATATCTGTCTAAGTAGGCTAAAGACTCCATTAGAACATGAGTCACATTTGGTTTTGTTCAAAATTTTATCCCTAGAGTCTAGTATAAACCCCATTACAAATATACTCAATAACTATTTTTCAAATGAATAATTCTGTGAATAAAAGAATGAAACAATTGAAATATAGTATTTGACTTTATGTAGTTAAAAAAATAGACAAGGTTAAAAAAATTTCAATCTAGAGAGCAAATGTCAATTATGGACCTAATATCTAACTCTCATTCAACTTGGGCAGATTTCAATATTAATGGAAGTTTTTCAACTCTCAGCTCTCTTTGTTTCTTTCACTTAACCCCTTTCTTATTTCTACCTTAAGCCTATTCAATTCCATATGATTTAACCTAATAAAATTCCCCTGTTCATTTACTTACTAAGTGATCCTACAAATACTTATTAACTACTATCCTCTAAGCATTATACAAGTAGCTACGATAAGTGTAAGTAAATCCTGGGCCTGGGTTCACATTGCTGAATCTTTGAAGATGATAGACGTGAACAGACAGCTGAAGGGTGATGATGGTTATATTGATTCAACAGGAACAGAAAACAAAGTATGCATAAGAAGAGAGTGATGATATCAGAGGTCAGATTCACTGGATTCTTGCACTCTATGGGTCTAAAAGGAAAATGAGGGAACACCAGTGGCACTGATGAATTGCTGAACTTGAGCGGGCAGGAAAAGCCATGACATTCTGGCAGAGTAAATGTAGAAACTATATGATTTGTTTGAAACTCTAATTTGTCATTTAATACCAAGAAGGTAATGTTTTATCTGTATATATAATGGCACCAAGGCCAGTGAATGTGGGGTTGTGGAAAACGTGCACGAACAGTAGAAAATCCTTGGTAGCTCACTTGGCTGTAAGGGTCTTATTTCTTTACCTACTCTTGTGTTTAGTTATATAGGAGGTAAATTGTTAAAGTCTTGTAGAGCTAGACAATGGTACGATTCTAAGGCAACTGTCAACTACTACATCTACAAACTGTGTACTTCCAGACTTTGACATGGTATTATAGGACATCCATTAGCCAATCTAGTTACATTACATGTGAAGAATTGGAAGCTCAGTTGGCAAACCCAAGATCATGTAATTATATCATTCTAAAACTGGGACAAGAATCCAACTCTATCTCCCATTTCACCTGCTATTTTAAAGGTAAGATTGTATTTGGATGAGTAACAAGTGGATACAAATAATAATGATCATTTATTGGATGTCTACTATGTTCCCATTACTGTCTTGGGTACCCTACATGTATTATTTAAACCTCATGACTACATGAGGTTAGTACTGTTAATATGGCCATTTGGCACCTTAGAACACCAAAGTTTATGATTATTCAGTAACCCATCCAAGATCAGTCAGCTAGTAAGAGCTGGGACAAACATAAATTTATCATATTTAAAGCTCTCCCTTTTATTATCTAATCTCCAAATCAGCAAACCTGTTGTGGTTTTATCTATATAATATTTCAGGCAAATCCATTTATAAACATGAATCTTTTACCCCTTGTATAGTGCTCATAGTTTCATGGGATGCAAGCAATGTGTGCCATGAATCTGCCTTTCCAAGTGTATTTTGATCAACGTAGTGCAAGCGATCATCCCTTGTCAAAATAAAAACGATAGGTACTGCCAGTGTAAAAGCAACCAGGTTTGATTATAGTCTTTAGCTCTGCGATGCACACTTTAGAGTCGGCAGGATTCCTGTGAAATTACAACTCTCCCTGTCTCCGAGCTCCAGTCTTAGGTGTCCTTTATTTTCACATTGGCAACAGGTCCTATGAAAGACAGTTTCTGCGTTGATATACCTTTTCCCAGTGTTTCCCAGACGGCTTCTTCCACCTTTATTAAAAAGGTAAAATGTATAAACGTCAGGTCACAAATTCATGTTGACAAGAAATGTCACTTTCTTTGTTTCTTCAGACACATACTTTTTTTTTCTTCGCCTCTCATTTCATTCAGCAGGAAAATGTTTAATCTTAGTCAACCTGAGGGAAATCCCCCAGACATTCAGTTGAATGCTTCTTGGTCAATTCAAAGTTTTTTCTCTTCCAATTTATCTCCAGGGCCTCTCTTAGCTCTACTTCTCAAGAGGGCCCCCAGCAGCATTGAGTCATCAATGGAAATAGAGTAGGACATTGTAATTCTAAGTCATTGTTCTATCCTGACATCCTCTGAAATTTACACCATTCTACCTGATTGTGGGCCTCAGTGTCTGTATGATTTCAACTGATGAGAAATCCACATTCTCTAATGGTCTCTGCGCACATACAAGGCAGTCACTGGCACTGTATCCCATGATAAGTCCTGTCTAGTCCCAGCCCTCTCTCACCACTTTCACATCACTCTTTGCGACTATGAAAAGAATTGTTCTTAAGTTTTTTTCTAGGCTACTAAGAGCTCTCTGTAATTGTCTAAGAAATTTTGTATAGATGCATCACACAACAATGTTTATTTTGGGGCCCTTTATGGGTTGGATTGTGTCCCTCTGTAAGATATGCTGAAGTCCTAAATCCTGGTACCAGTGAACATGATCTTCTTTGGAAACAGGATCTTTGTAGATGTCATCAAGTTAAGATGAGCTCATTAGAGTGGGCCCCGATGCAGTCCAGCTGATGTCTTTATCGGAAGACAAAGTGAAGACAGACAGACAGATACACAGGGAAACAACAGCCATGTAACTACAGGGGCATATGTTGGAGTGGCATCAACAAAGTCTGGGAACAGCAAGGACTGCTGGCCATCAGCAGGCACTAGGATGAGGAAAGGAAAGATTCTCAGAGAGAATCAGACTCTCAGAAAGAGAAAGGCCCTGCTGACACCTTGTTTTTGGATTTTTAGCCTCCAGAACGGTTACTTTAAGTTACACAGTTTGGTACTTTGGTACGACAGCCTTAGCACACTTACACTGGTCCTTGTGCTATACCCACAAAAGGATGCTCATCAAGACTTCACAAGGCCCAGGAATTTTCCCAGCTTGCTGTGCAGAAGTTCCTTGTGTTCTGGATCCTAAAACTCACTTACGAATCTCATTACATACGTGGCCATGGGGATTAGTCTGAGGAAGAGATGATTAGAAAGACATGGTACAGGTGCCTTTTGGAGGGTCTACACCAAGGATCCTCAAACTTTTTAAACAGGGGGTCAGTTCACTGTCCCTCAGACCGTTGGAGGGATGGACTATAGTTTAAAAAAACTATGAACAAATTCCTAGCACACTGCACATGTCTTATTTTAAGCAGGACAGGCAGCGGCGGCAAAATACCGGGCATGTGGCCCGCGGGCCCTAGTTTGAGGATGCCTGCACCAAGTTCTAATTCTCTTTGGCTTCTTACAATTTTAATTCTAGGTCTTCATTTAGTATGGATTCATGGAAAAAACATCAAATTGATCACTCATTGTTCTATGGTTTTTGTATAGACTTTATTTCTTAAACTGTCAGGATTCTGATCTTGTTATTCAAAGCCAAGTTCCTCACAACTTAAACTTTTTTTTCTCTCCAAAATGTCTCTTTCACATATTTTAAAACTCAAAGGCTGATGAGACTTTATCTTTTCATGCTGTGCTCTTTGATTTACTCATCCCTCTCCCAAGTGGCATGGACTGAGTGGAGGAATACAAAGAGTAACAAAAACGATCAGAAAAAGAATCACTTTGATTAATTTGGAAAAACATTTGGAAAATCTTATGAAGTCAGGTCATCAGGTTGAGCGCTTTGATTCGTGAACAGGGTTTCACCAGCCTTCCTTCTTGGCTGTTACTTCTGAGGATATCCACCACCAGTAGTTCTCCTGAACAGTGGAAATGCACTTGTCTCCTTATGAAAATGTTAAAGGGAATTAAAATGTATCACTTTCTGACTTACAGAGAGAAGTGAGAAAACTGAAGGGAAAGTGTGGGTTTAGGAGTGAAGTTTTAGATTGTGCTTTACATTTCACAAGGGTTTTTTGTGTCTGTTTATTCTATTTGGGACTTTAAATTGGTATTAGCCTTGGATCAAGGATTACCTTCTTCTTGATATTGACCCATTTCTACATGGACCCTGAAAGAGGTATATACACATAAGAGAGAAATCAACACAAATGGACATGACTATTCAAAGCTTTTGACTTCAGGTCACAAGCAGAATTCTAATGAGCGAGGCTGAACCGCTTAGAGGAGACTGTGTATAACTTCTTTTCTTTGGCATTTGTGTAGACTTTCTGTTGACACTTGGCACAGTTCTGCCTCTCTTCTATGCTGCCTTCTATGCTGCAGAGGATGTAGCTGTGGATACTATATTTCAGACTTCTTGACAGTTTAGCTTTTATCAAGGAGAGATAAAGCTGGCTCAGAGAGCCCATCCTGAGCTTTTATTCTGTGGATGGCCACGGGAACTTCAACTCTATCACCCTTTTTATACCTGAAATAAGATTGTCTTTCAAAATATAAAGAGATATGTGCTGGGCTCCATTCTTAAAGAGATAGATAACTCAATCTTAGCCCTCATTGATTTATTGACCTTAATATATCATATAATCTTTTGGGGCCTCGTTGTCTTTTACCATACACTGAAAGAATCAAGATAGTTGGCTTGAAATTGACTCCGGTTAGTCTTTAATCTCTCTCCTGAAGGCACTTACACAGAAAGAAAAACATACTTGGCATAGGTATGTTCTTGTTCCACAAGGAATACTCCAAACTTTAGAGTGCTCAGATCCTGATGAGAAGCTGCAGTGGTCACGGACATGAATTGTATAAATCTTTGAGAATGTCACCTGTTAAGGTTGAGCCCTGAAATGACTTCCTGGTCTTGATCAACCCGGATGATACGCACTCACTGCAGGGAGAGTTCAGAAGAAAAGGAGGAACCATGGGTTGACGATCACCTCTCCATCATGCCAAGATACATATGTTCTCACTTAGTTACCTCCACATGCTGTAAAGGGATTACAGTTACTTCCAACTCATAGATAACGCAGGTAATGCGATTCCCTTGCCCAAGTTCTGGTTTTTATGAGTTGGAAAGCTACACTTAATTTCCAAGTTTTCTGGTTCCAAATCAAACTTTCTGTCTCTACATTCCAGCTGCTTTGCCTATCTCTTGGCATCTCCATATGCAAAGAAAAAGGCACTTTCTACTCATCATGTTCTGCATCTATTCTTAAGTGCTACTGATTTGATTATACCCTTAAACTGCCTCACCTCACTGACACTGTGCTCCTTTAGTCACAAAACAGGGATCATTATTGCTGGCTCCCAGACACTTCACAAGAATAGTTTCAGGTTTAATTAGAAAATGAGCAATCGTTTTTGGAAACCTCATTGCAGTCTTAGTTATTAATGGACTGAACTATTTTCAGCCAATTAAGACGATAATCTTTTTCTATTTCAATTCAGGTCATCAGTCATATCTGTAATTGTATACCTCACACCACTTTCTTTTCAGAAACCCAATGTGGACTCTCCTCTTTCTCTTGTATAAATGTATCCTTTGGAAGAGAACTGACTCATTCATTCTCCCTTGTTTGCATTTCTGAATGAGCATGCTCCTCCAGGACAGGCTTTATTGTTTTTGTAAGACCATATGACTATTGAATTTACCCATTACAAGGAATTTAGTTTTTAGCAATAAAACATTTAGAAAAATAAAATAGTCTTTTTTTGTGCCCTTGAAATTAGACCTGTGTCTACAAATGGCCATCTCCTTTTTTTTTCATTTACCATATGAAAAAGAGAAAAGAAAAGCATTTACTAACAAATCCAAGTATTTTACATTTATGACTTACCCCAATTATAATTTCTAAGTTATAATGAGATAGCAGAGTATGATTCTTATAAGTAAATATGGATTTTTTAAATTCAAGTTAAGCTTCTTTTCCCCTCAGATCACCACTAGGATTACAACTGGTCACTTATAGCATATATAAGAGCAAGAGCACCTGACTACCTGACTGTTTTGTGTGCCTGTGTGTGTGTGTGTCTTAAACAGATTACCCTGTCTGTTACAGTAATAGACTTAGCCCTACACTAGCTATACAGAGTGTGTATATCAGGTTGAGCCAATTGTAAGATCGTAGCTCCAACTTCTGTGATTGGTTCAGAGAGTAAATATGTGATTAAAGCAGATGAATCAGAATACTTCCTTGCATTAAAAAAATACTGAAGTTTGTAAAGACAAATTCTTATTTCTTCTTTGAGTAATTTTAAGACTATGATTGGACTTGCCAGCAACCATATTCTATACACTATGTAGATGGCAATGTATAAGAAAATTCTGCCAGAGGGAAGTAAAAGAGGGGGTGGTTAGACAGAAAATAAGAGAAAGGGAGAAAAAAGGGAGAGATATTAAGATTAAAACCAAGTGTCCAGAGTTATTTAGTTCCTATTGTTTTTCCTTAGTTAGATCACTGCAAGTCATTCCAATAAACACCACTCCATCTTTTTCTCTAGGTTATTCAAATTGATTGATTGTCATTTATAGCCATGAACTAGGGGCCCAGTGCACAAAAATTTGTGCACTCGGGGGGTGGGGGTCCCTCAACCTGGCCTGCGCCCTCTTGCAGTCTGGGACACCTCGGGGGAGATGTCCACCTGCTGGCATGCCTGGCCAGCCTGGGTGAGGGGCTGAGGGCCATTTTCAGGCTGCCCACAGCTCCTTCAGGGTTCGTGCACTGGGGGGTGGAAGGGCTGGTGAGTGCAGGCCTGGACATTTCCCATCGGAGGGCCCACGATCACACACGCCTGGTGGGCCCCCACCGCTGAGGGGACACACCTGGCACAGAACTGGATGGCGAGCCATGGGCGGGAGCTGGTGCAGGATCCCTCGGTGGGGCCCTGCTGCTGAGCAAACACACCCGTGGTGAAGCTGGGCAGCAGACTGGCTTCGAATTCTCCGCACTGTGCAGCAGACGCTCCTGCACGCCCTGTGGAGGCCCCTGGGGCAGAGCCAGGCAGCAGACCCAGGACAGGCATTCCTGGATGCCCTGCGGAGGCCCCCGGGGTGGAGCCAGGCAATTGACCCAGGATAGGCACTCCTGGATGCCCCAAGGAGGCCCCCGGGGCAAAGCCAGGCAGCAGACCCAGGACGGCTGCTCCTGCAAGCCCCATGGAGGACCCGCTCTCCCGCACGCCTGGTAGAGGCCCCTGGGGGGCGGAGCCAGGCAGTGGACCCAGGACGGGTGCTCCTGGATGCCTTGAGGAGGCCCCAGGCTGGAGCCCCCCCCACTGAGCTGACACACCTGGCACAGCTATGCCGGCTGCAGAGGCTCCCAGTGCAGAGCTGCCCTGCCAGCCTCCATCTTGGCGGGGTTAATTTGCATACAGCTGCTCTGATTGGCTGGTGGGGTGGCCGTGAGCAGAGGCTCAGCCAACCTAGGCAGGCAGTTGCAACAGAAGCCTCTGGTTTGCTCTAGCTCCATGGCTACTGGCCTCCATCTTGGCTGGGCTAATTTGCATACAGCAGCTCTGGTTGGCTGGGAGGCGTGGCTTGGCTCGTGGGCGTGGCTTAGGTGTCTCAGGTAACAGTCAATTTGCATATTACTCTTATTATATTAGATGATGACCTTAACACTGTAAAATAAAGTAATGCTGTAAATTACAATCAAAATATAGATTAGGAAATGAGAAAATTTAATTTACAATGGTAAAAAAAAATCCACTGAAAAAAGAAATAAATAATAAAAACGTATTTATCATAACATCTAATCTAATAAAAGGGTAACATTGAAATTGACTGTTTCTACCGGACGCCTAAGCCATGCCCAAAAGCCAATCAGAGCGGCTGTATGCAAATTAATCCAGCCAAGATGGAGGCTGGCAGTCACGGAGCTAGAGTAAATAGCAGGCTTCCATTTCACCAGGAGTAAACTTTCTGTCTAGGCCGGCTGGGCTTCTCCTGGCTCATGCAACATAGTTGCAACATTGTTTCAATTATAGAAGCCATGGAGCTGAAGCAAACAGCAGGCTTCCATTGCACCAGTGATGGAGGAAACTGTCGACCTAGGCCGGCTGGGCATGTCTACTAAGGCAACATTCTTTCAATTATAGAAGCCACAGAGCTGAAGCAGACAGGAGGCTTCCTTACCTGCCTAGGCCTCAGCTCAAAGGAACAGTGTATCAATTATAGAAGATAAATAAAACCCAGAAACCTGATTCCGGCCAGCCTTGCTAGGACATTGGGTCAATGGGAGCTGTGGGCAGCCTGAAAGCCTGCAAACAGCCATCAGCCCCTCACCCAGGCTGCCCAGGTACCCCAGTAGAGATCCAAAACCTGAAGGGGCTGTGGGCATCCTGAAAATGCCCCTCAGCTTCTCACCCAGGCTGCCCAGGCAGCCCAGTAGGGACCCAAAACCTGAAGGGGCTGTGGGAAGCCTGAAAATGGCCCTCAGCCTGTCACCCAGACTGGCCACACCCCAATGGGGTGAGGGTCCACACTGGGGGGCTTGGCCAGCCTGCAAACAGCCATAAGCCCCTCACCCAGGCTGGCCAGGTACCCCAGTAGGGACTTGAACACTGAAGGGACTGTGGGCAGCCTGAAAACGTCCCTCAGCCCCTCACCAAGGCTGCCCAGGCACCCCAGTAGGAACCCAAAACCTGAAGGGGCTGTGGGCAGCCTGAAAACAGCCCTCACTCTGTCATCCAGGCTTGCCACACCCTAGTGGGGTGATGGTCCACACTGGGGGCTTGGCCAGCTTGCAAACAGCCATCAGCCCCTCACCCAGGCTGGCCAGGCATGCCAGCTGGTGGACATCCCCAGAGGGGTCCCAGACTGTGAGAGGGCACAGACTGGGCTGAGGGACCTCCCAAGTGCACAAATTTTTGTGCACCGGGCCCCTAGTTTTTATATATTTTAGGTGCTTGAAAATATAAAACCATGAGGAAATCATAGCAAAGAGATTTAACATCTCTTTAAAATGAGCTTTCTCCAGGTACTTTTTAATATAATGTAACTTAATATTATTTAATCTAACCCCATGGAAAAGTTATTGTCATTTCTATCTAAAGTAAAAAAATATCAGAAACATAAGGAGAGTGTTTGACCCAAGATCATACAGCTAGGAAGTGTTATGGTGGAGCAAGGTCTAGATCATAAATGTATTTGACAAACCCAACTATTGTCCACGATACACATTATTCACAGGGAATGAATGTGGGGTGATCAACGCTGGCCGCAGATGAAACTGTTCTCACTGCAGAGTTTGTAATCACAAAATGTTAAACATGGAAGGGAGGTTCACAAGAATTTAACCTCGTCCTCTCCTGTTACAGTAGGAAAACCCAGGCTCAGAAAGGCTAGTGGACTTACCTCAAATTCAATAACCCTTTATTTAGCGTGGGCTCATGCCTAGTGAGTCTCTCAAGGTCTCTGCCCATCTGGTTATTCTGTGTTCTTCTGGTTTCACAGCTGAGAATGCCTTATGTCTTTCCATGTACAGCACTACCAGTGAAACTGCCAGCAGGGATACTTTCAAATGAACCTTTTACATTTTATTCTTTCGTATGTGTATGAACAGAATGCAAATGGTGTCCATTCTATTATCTTCTGCACAAAATGTTCCCTTCTCAGGGCCAAATCAAGGGTAGGAAAGATGGAGCTGTGCCCCAAGTACCTCGAGGGCAGCTGGCCACTTCTATTTCTGATCCCAACCACCTGCATTGCTTAAAAGCTGGGGCCGTTTCAGAGGAGACGTTTGGAAGTCATCAATACACTGCTTACTTACTGTGCATTCGAGAACCTTGAAATATCAAGTTTTAGCTTGAGGCCAAGTTGGATTTGTGAGCCCTCATACTGATGGGTGGTGAGATCATTTACATTGGGTTATACCTCTGGTGTGTGAGCCATTCAGTAAATGACGAATACGGTGGGAATGACTGCCGTACATCTGCTGGACACTTATAAAACAGCTCTCTCATCTCACCTCCTAGGTGTGCAATCTTGAATCAGGAAACATATTTGAACCAGGAAATCAGTTCTCAAGCCTAGGGCTGTATCATCTGCTCCTGTCTCTTTTGCAGGGAGTAATTTTGTTCACTGCCATATTGCAAAGCAAGCAATCACAGGACAATGATTATTTATGGCCAGAAAATAATGCACTCCAAAGATTTTCCAAAGTCACGGCAGACTATTTGCTGACTGTCGTTAGGAAATTATGATTAACATGTTGACATATACATGTAGTCAGTCACTGAACTAGATTCTGCGAATTCAGTCACTTATAATATCATGTCCTTGTTGCTCACTGAGATCCAAACCTGCTGTGAAGACAGGCAATTATAATGTGATAGGTTTTGCACCAAGTTAAATAAAGAGTGTTAAAGTAATGAATAGTAAAGTAAGTCGAGATACCTTTGCAGCTTCTCCTGAAAAGCTATTATTTAGGTGGGCCCTTCAATTAGTCAGGTGAGTATTGGAGGCGGTAAGATTGAATGGTTCAGAAGGAGATGTGTATGTATAGGATTAGAGTTGAAATAAAACCAGAACAGCAAGAAAAAGTCCAAACAGGACAGTAAAAACAGGAACATTCTTTCCAGCAATAGTCATATTGAGTCCTCTGTTCTTCCCTTTGCTTGCTATGTAACATGGGATATTTTTTGTGGCTTCTACTGATGGCTAATTAATGCATTTATTTCTTCATGCATCCAACATTCCTATATTTAGTGCTGTACTGTATATTTTTCTAGCACTGTCATGGTCACTGTTCCTATAAGGTGAAAGATGGATTTCATCTACATTAATGACACACCTTACAGTCAACCACTGTGTCCTTTAGAAGTTGTGTTTTGGTGCTAGCAACAACATGTGATTACGGTGGCTTGAACACAGAAAGGTTTATTCTTTCTTGTAGAGGCTACATTTAGCCTGTTGTGAAGAGAGACCTAAGTTTTCTGTAGTTTCCAGTTCTCTTGTAAAATGCAGCAATCCCCTCCCTCCCCCATCCTCCCCAGTCAGGGATGTGTATCTAATCTAAAGATGGAAAATGCTTGCCTCACTTTTTCTAGGAACATTTAACTCTTCACTTATCATAAGAATTAGATTTTAGCCATTTTCTCCTTAATTGCACAGATCAGAAAGAACCAAATAGTTGTTAGACAGGACAAGGGCCTCAAGGTCTGGGCAGTTCTAAGTGTTATTTCTCTCTGAATGTTAAAACAGATGCAGCTGTAAACAGAATGAGCTGAGAGTAGCTCAACTAGATAAACGTGGCCAGCTGCGGAGAAGAAGAAATCAACATGCTATTGACCAAATAGTGTGTATAAGCAATGACTAAGGCTCCCTACGGGGAGCCAGAACTTCGAATGCAATGCTCTGTCTCCTTTAGCTGCTGCAGGTAAGTAAAACCACCTTGTGATAACCACTTCTGGTTGTTTTAATAGAGCAGCCCTAGCAACTAGTCGCAGTGACAGCCTTAGGCTAAGGACCAAGGTCTCAGGAAGACGGAAGCATATTTCTGTAGGTGTTTCCCTTTGAAACGAGATGAAGGTCATTCCCTCTCTTTTCTGTGGGAATGATGGAGGTCTCCTTCTTGAAGGTAAGTGGAGAAAACTATTGTCTTTTTCTCATCTGTGGAGTGCCTAGCTGTTAACATAGACATGTGACCTTGCTTCCACCAGGTCACTCCAGGGGTAAGACCCAGGCAAGAGGGAGTAGAGCCATAGGTGTAATTACTGAGGTAATTAACAAGAAATCACTGTGATCCAGAGCACCTCATGTTTACATTCAGGATAAAGTTAATAAACATAAAGGTTGAAAACTGAACATGAGTTTAGGACTGGTATGTCAATATCAGGATGCCAGTAAGCCCAAGGTTCTTTACCACTCCATAGCTGGTGATGTCCACCCTAAAATCATGGTATGGCTTCCGGAACTCCAGCTATTAGAATCAGGTTCCAGGCAAGAAGTAAGAAAGAGTGCAGAGGGGTAATGTGAGATTTCCTGGACATTGCCTCTCAAAATTACCTTAGATTTACTTGACCATTTTTATCTGCAAAGGAGGCTGAGGAATATAGTAGCATTTTCATTTGAATAGAAATAGAAGTTCTATTAATAAAGGAGGTGAAAATGGATAACAGTCGTCTTCCCTTCAATGGTGTACTCCAATAAAGAAGGAAACTAAGGTAAAATTAGAATTCACATGGTACACTTATTTTCTTAGGGATCCTAAGGCCAGAGCCTTAGGTGGGGCAGTGCCTTAATTAAGCACATAGATAATTCAACACTGAATGACTGCCATCTCAACTGGTTCCCTCTACAGCAGCATTCCTGCTTTACCTGCAGACCTCCGTATGGTCAAGTATTTGATAGTTTAGCAGAAAGTGTAGTATTTCTACAAGACTCTATGTGAGCACATGCTGTGTATATGTAGTTCAATATGCCAACATACATCAAGAATTTTTTTTTAAAAAGGAGAGGAGTTGGTACGTATTTCTGGTTTTCCAAAAATTTATCTCTAACATAGTTTTTTGTGGATCTCTTGTTGTTGCAATGTTCTACTACATACATTAAGAGAGATGTTTTCACATCTTGGAAGTACGTATCTGGCCAGGTGTTAGATGATAATAGAAGGTTCCACTCAATAGGTTTTCTTAAAACTACATTCATTCATTCTTTCATTCAATAAGCATTTTTGGGACCTTCTCTGTGCCAGGCATTGTGTTAGACATCTACACTGTACCAGACAACCTGTAGCTGTTGTCAATGCGGATGGTGACAGAGGCTCGTGAACCCTTTGTTATCCAGGCAGGTAAGGGTTATTCATTGATTTAGGTGTCAACCATTTCCAAAAGAATTGTCTTACTAAGTTATAAAGGAAATCACAGATAGAGAGTACTTATTGAATTCCCTTTCTCCGTACCTCTTGTCCTCCCTTCCACCTTCCCTCCCTTCCTTCTCACTCTTTTTTCTCCTTTAAAGAAACACTACAAATGTAGTTTTAGTCTTTTTCATCTCTTACTGGAGTTATAGATATGTAATGTCAAAATCTAAACCAAAAGGGCATATGCAAAGACCAGAGAGATTTATAAATTATAGTAAAACTTGATAAAACAATGCCAAAATGTGGCATGAGACTCTTCTGAGCATCTGTGCATTGTAGCTATGTGTGTGTGTCTGTGTGTGTGTGTGTGTGCAATCTCCCACAGTTGTTCTCAGTTCTTCCATTTCTAACTCTACCTCTCTTTTCTTCTCTCTTTTCATTTTTCTTAGTTGCACCAAGTATTTCTTCCAAAGGCTTGTCATTCATCATTGCCTTAGTGGTGGTAAAGATATTAACAAAGGAAGCAGTAAAAGTGAGGTAGTTTATATTACATTGAAAATGTTTGTACTGTCTGCCAACGCTTAAGAACCCTAACTGATCTTAATCTGGGGATTCATATCACCTTGCATTCCTCCTGATTGGGCAAAAGTATTGTCTTGACATGGTTTTAGTCTCACTAGTCTTTAGATCCAAATAAAAGTTTCTTCAGGCAGACAGTTACCTGTTACCTTTGTCTTTGCAGACCCCATTTTGCATCTTTTCTTGACACTGCAGTCTGAAGATTAGTCATTATCTTTATGGCAAAGAATGATGTGATTGATTTTGAGCTCTCTTGGAAGGATGACCAGAAAGCAAATTAGGGATTTGGCTATGTCCTCAGCTTGCCCTATTTTTGCCATGTGACCTCGGCAAAGGCATTGGACTGTTCCTCACCAGTAGACAGTGAAAAACAAAGGCTTACAGGGTTGTTAAACGAAAGATATCACCTTATTTTTTATGTGTTTTAAAAGCTTAATTAGAGCAAGGCAAGAGAACTGAGTCAACTGACTGTTGCTCTGGGGTAAAAGTTTATTACACTCAGTGATACATTTGAGCGAATAGGAGGCATATTTCAACAATTCTCCTTCTGAGGAGCCTGATTTTTTTAATAGACTACCTTCAAGCCCTGGCCTAGTAGCATCATCCTGATATACCAAGGTTTTAGGTTCCATGCCTAGTCAGGGCACATACAAGAAACTACTAATGAATGCATGACTAAGTGGAACAATGAATAGATATTTCTCTCACTCTCATGCTCCCTCTCTCTCCCTCTCTTCCTCTCTTTAACATCAACCAATACATTTTTAATACAATAAGTTACCTACATATATATTCTTTTACAAATGACATTCTTAGACTGGACTCATGCCCCACAGGTATAAATTCTGCTTTCCTAAGCTCAGGGTTCTTTGGTCACATCAAAATAACTTGGAAAAAAATAAATAAAATAGTTTCCTTTCTTTGTATACAGGGATAAAGGGAAGGCAGAAGTCAAATAAAACATAGACTATCTTGCCACAAAATGTTTTTATTCAAAGAAAAAAGAAGGCAGTAGTTTGCCTCTTTCTGTTTTTGTATATTGACTAAGTGCAGCTAGGCATTAAAACCATATCTGTATATCATGCAACAACCCTTTCAACTCAGACAATCTGAAATCATTGGAAGGTGTTTTGCTGGTGGTGGAAAAGGGGTTAGGGAGGAAATGCTCAAATTTGCCTTCAGTTTTTATGTGTATGATGAATTTAACCTTAAAACTTCTTTCCACTCACAGGTACATCTTGGCTCTTTAATCTGAACTAAATTCATTGAAATGTTTTGCAAGATAATAATGATGTACTTTGACAAGCCAATGACTTGCATTTAATGCCTTAGGCTTACAAAATTAATGGGCAAGTGTCACCTGAAGCTATCAATTTTATCTCAGTTCCTGGGGCCTTTTGCAGAGCTTCCTTAGCAACCCTGGAAAGGAAATCCAAGGGGCTTGTTTAGGGCTCCCAGGGCTAACAGTCTATTTAAGGAGGTGCCTCCAAGTAACAACTCTGCCATCATAATATCATAATTATGCATTAGAGAGTGATTTCTCTAATGATGTATTACTCAGAATGTGGTGCCAGCCAGAATATCAGCAAGGTAGATCGTAAAATCTTATTTAACCTTTTGTTAATTTAAAGGCTCCAATACTCCCTGATTTATTTATTATGTATTAGAAGGGAGGAAATGACAATAATGACAAAGACTGTGAGACCTGTATGTTATTTCATTCAGTGTGTTCGAAAAACGTATGTCACCAACGGGGCAAGGAAAATATTTAAAACTCCCATTAATAATGCCTGTAAGTCCTGTCTAGTGTGGCCCCATGGTTAGTGTCATTCTGTGCAATGCAAGGTCTTGGGTTCGATTCCCGCCAACAACATGTGCCTGGTTGCAGGTTTGATTCCCAGCCCTCCTTGGGCATATGCAAAGGCAAGCAATCAGTGTTTCTCTCACTCTCCCCCCATCCTTCCCTCCCTTCTATTCTCTCTAGAAATCAAAGGGGAAAATATCCTTGGGTGAAGATTAACAAGAACAGCAAAAAAGAAATATGCTTGTAAGACTCACAAAAGCAAAAGTACTGAATGTGTATCTTAGATGCAAACAAAGCCTGCTGGTCTGCATGTAAGAAAAGAAAATTCAGTATTATTTTTAGTCATTTTACTGAAAACATTTCAGAATAATATTTGCCATCTAAATGCTAAGGAAAATAATCAGTTTTTAATTCCAGAATGGTTCCAAGGCACCATTTTACCAATGCGGATGAAAAAAAAATGCTAACCTGGCAGTCTTGAACACTCAAAGAACTAAAATAACCACAAAGGATGGTCTGGAATTAACGCTTTAACTACAGGCAGTGTATAGTGAGTAGTTATGTCCTGGGCCTGCATCTTCCCTGATAAAGGTCAATCTTTATCTTAGCTGAGCCTATTGTCCTTTTGCATCTAAGATAACTTGCCTGCGAAATGTCAGGGTAACTTGTAACTTCCCTTTTTCCAGACTCCCCCTCCGGGCACAACCAAGTGAATCTGGCACCAGGACAGAGACCATAAATTCCTTCATTGTTATTGTTATCCTGTTAATTGTCGACTGTTAACTATCCTGCACCCACCTAAGTAAAAGAATTGTGTGTCTATCATTTTACTTCTCATCCAATCCCAGAGGTCCTCCTCCCCCTCGGCTTTCTCCTGCCTCCCTGCCTCCCTAATCTATCACCAATGTATTTCTTGTAACCCATTTAGGCCTCCTCTTTGCATTGCAATGTATAAAAGAAGGTGGAGAAGTGCCATTCTCTGGAGCCTTATCCCAATCCAATGAGATTTTGCTTCCTGGCAATTGTGGATAGTTTGGCTCAAATAAACTCACAAAAATTCTTTACAAGTTTGAATGTTTTTACGTTAACACCAGTCACTTATGGCTCCAGCATGGGCTATCTTGGAATGGTGCCTTGCAGGCCTTTGCGAGGCATGCGGGGATGGCCTTGCGATACCACCATGATGGTTTACGCACAAAAATCCACGTAGAGCTTTGCAGCACAGTGCCTGGCACAGAGTAGTAATTCCTCAGTACGTGAGCTATTATTTTTTTGTGATTGCCATTTAGTGTTAAATGTGGATGGCATTTTACAATAATAACACACTTATTAGACTAAACACTACCTCTAAGCTTCAATTCAGCTTTAATTCAGAGAGTGAGTCACTTCATATTAGTAAGGCTTCTTTTAGAATATCTATACATTTTAAATGGAAGCTTATGACACTCAATTATTCAAAAAAATTCAATACTAAAATGTTATTCATGCCTACATTATCTGGCTTTATCTGACAGCAGTGTATTTTATCTAAAGTATCAGATCAATTATCTAGATTTCTGCACTCAGTTTTGCAAGCACATACATACTCTGTGCGGTGCAATTGGATTTCTTTAGGTGAAGTGTGACCCAGTTAACTTACTGCCAGGCAGAGAAGGCCTGTTCGGAGAGGATGCCTTTGAAGCCAGGGGTGTGTGTCTAAAATGCCTGCAGCCTTCCCAGAGATGTGACAATTAGTGACTGCAGAAGCAGTCATTATTTAGATCTGCTTAAACATTCCCTCTAAACCACAGAACTGTATGCTCTCAGTGCTCAAATGTGTGAGTTAATCTGCAGACTCTGTTTTGTAACTTTCATAGTTTGAAATTTTGTTTCTTTTTTTTAAAAAAAAAATTTTCACCCAAGCAGCAATAGTTATTTACAACTTTTCTAGGTGATAGCTCAAGTAGAAAAATATTGGCCATTCAATCCAATGTGAGAAGTGAGCCAGAGTGTGAAAGTACAGCATGTTTTAGGATAAACTCAAGGAGGAAGGAACATCATAAGCCAGTCTTCTCTGTATGAATTTAAATATTCATGATTTGCTTATTAAAACATTTAAAAAATTGTGTCTCTGAGCACCAGGCTCTTAATATGCAGAACAGAAAGAGCTAAGTGCTGAAAAACAACAAGCATATGGTCATAGAATTTGTTTCAAACATCCCAAAGCTAGAGCTCAGTGTTTCCAGTATGTATAGGACACATTACAGCTTTCCTCTGACAAAGGATATGTAAAAAAAAAAGAGAGAGAATTAATCCTCAAAAATCAACACATAATGGAACAGAGAAATGGTTTGCAAGTTGCAATGACAGTGGCTAAAGGACTCAAGTGGTAGCCTGATTGTGATGGTTAAATTTAGGTCACCTTGACTTGCCACAAGTGCCCAGATGAGACTTTATTTCTGGAAATGCCTGTGAAGGTGTTTCTGGGAAATCAGCACTCTGATTGCTGGACTCAGTAGATTGCTCTCCCCAAAGTCCGTGGGCATCATCTAATCTCACCTCAGCTTCTCTGGCCCTTTCACTGAAATGATTCCACTGGCTCTCCTGGTTCTCAGCCCCACCCACTCAGACCACATCACACCCCAAGCTTTCCGGAGCCTCCAGCTTACAGACAGCAGATGGTGGGCCTTCTCAGCCTCTGTAATGACATGAGCCAATAGAACTTCCTATAGAAGTCATCACTGGTTCTGTTTCTTTGGAGAATCCTCACGAATACACTAAAAGTTAAAATAGACACATGACTTTGAGGTTTGGAATGGAAAAATACTGTAAAATGGCCAACATATACATTTTATATTGGTTATACAAAAACATGTTTGATTTATTAAATCCTATTTTGAAATTATATTATTTTGAAACAATGCAATTTTAAAATTAAATTTACTTATTTTGGTTTACTGTTTTTTTAAAAATGTAGCATTTTAGAAATTCTAAAATGAGATTTATGGCTTGTATTTGTGGTTTATATTACATTTCTGTGTTAAAGTGATGTTTTCCATCTTAATCCTAGACAAGTCACCAGAGTGTGACTTGTCTAGGCAGGCACTTAATTACTACCAAAAGATGGAATGAAATATATATATATATATATATATATATATATGGAAATATTTCAAAAAATGTAAACCACACACAGGGTGGGGCAAAAGTAGGTTTACAGTTGTGAGCATGCCAGAGTTTATTATTGTATTATTTAATAATTATATTATTTTCCATATAAACAACTGTAAACCTTTGCCCCACCCTGTATATATAATATATTTTATATATTAGATGTAATTATATAGCACTTTATACATATTTTTGCACAGATAATTATCACTTTAACTTCATATGTGATCTGTTGGGTATCTGTTGTCCTTTTACAGATGAGAGAACTGGGATTCAGAGAGAAGGGGGGCATTGCCCCATATACAGATCCTATATATAGTGAAACCAAAAATACATCCCAGATTCCCTAGCATCATCATGTTTGTCCTTGGAGTCAGGCCAGCCTGGGTTTATGTAATTTTCCTGCTAGTAACTTGCCAGTGACCTTGGGGAGGTTATTATTATTATTATTTTTTTTACTACATAGTGTAGTTGACGAAGTGGAAAGTACTAACCCATAGTTAGTGCCTAACATGTTAGTTAACATTCAACTCAAAGTTCTGTATTTCTCAAAAGGGATAGTGAAATAAAAATTGTTTGTTAACAGGAATAAAAGATTAATAGAGATAGAAGTATTAGATTTTTAAAAATTATCTTTATTGTTGGAAGCATTACAGATATCCTCCCACCCACCCCCGCTTTTTTTTTGGTAAAATAGCATAACATGTTCATCCACCTGTTAAATGATATTCTCTGAAAACTCTCCCCTATTCCACTTTCTAAAACTGTAGTTGCATTATAAAAGTATATAAAAACACAGTCAACAATTTTGAAGATGTGTAATAAATAATTTGGATGTTAGAAATTCAAAAAGTATTCTTTAATATTTTGGGGGCTCTGGATATGGCATTATTACCTGGGAGAAAAGGAAATAGTTTCATCAAAATGTAAACCACCTTGAAAAGATGCAAAATTCTCTATTGCCTAATTTGAACCAGTTTGTCCAACCTGTATGACCATCTCCTTGGCCATCACCACTGTTTCCTCAACTGTCACAGTTTCTTAGGATTTGCATTATTTCAGGGAATGGTGCCATAATTGTGCTAATCACTCACATTTGAAAGGTCAGTCATCTGATTTTCCTCTCCTTTTTTTTCTTCCATTGGATTTAATTCATTGTCAGGTGCTGCAGTCTCATCGCAGCAATGTCCATCATGTCAACCCTTAGGCAATATTTGAGCAGCCTTAACTCAAACTTCTCATCTGGATTATGGCAACTGTTTCCTAAATCTATTTTCAGCTTCCATTTATACACACCTCCAAATCTCCCTTGTACTAAGGCCATAACACTATTACTACAGCCAAGTAATAATTCCATAAAATACAATTCTCTCCTTCACATATACTTTCTCAAGCATCCATCATCACATGTAAGATTAATTCCAAACTCCTTCACATGTCAGAGATTCAGCATGATATGGTCCTTTCTGCATTTCCCAGCCTCATCTTCCGCCATAATCATTCATGTACCTTCTGCTTTTATTCCAGTTGTTTCATTTATTTTGAGTTATTTCCTGACTCTCTCCAACCCTATTCCTACTTTGTGCAACTCTGTTTTAATAGTTTATTCTCTAATCATTCATTTTCTTGTCTTTTGAGTTCTTGAGTTTTTAAGCCACCAGCCACATTTTGCACACATTGAATTAAGAATTATTCAAGTACATCTACAGTACTTATCACAATGCTACAGAATACAAGTTTAATACATTTTTTAAGTGAATAAATGACTGAATACCTGAGTGGTGAAGGCTGAAATTTTTATTTTCCTAGAAAGGGAGTCCAAACAGTATGTTCTGCTTAAATATCAATAGGAAATCAGTTGAAACAATTATCTTAGTCTTTTAATTAATTTACTCAAGCTTTGTAAAGCATATATCTAAATCATAGAAATTTGGAATGTCTTAACTCTCAGACAATATATTTAAGTTTTATAAAAAACACAGAGTGGTTTTAGAGATTTATACTCTGATATTACTGGGGAGGTTGTATTTGCTATTCTCCTCTCACCCATGTGATAGGAAAATGCTAAGAAAGAAAAATGTGTATATTTGGAATCTTCTAGATAAGAAAACAATCTTTTTAATCCTTGCATAATGAATTTGTCACTGTCTAGATGGCTCCCAAATGATTAGCGGAATAATATAAAGGACCTTTGTATCACAAGAAATAAGATTTAGCGAAGGTCTCCATGGTCTGGAAGATTTCCCTAGGTTGTGATAAACCACATTGGACTGTTGGAGGACTTGGTTGCTGTCTTTGCTTTGATCTAGTTCAAGTTGGGGAGTTCTGTCTAGCACACATCTTAGCATCTGAGGGGGCTACAGGAATTAACAAAGCTTGACACTCTCTGTGGAACTCAAGACAACGTGCCTCAGCCCCTCAGTTCACAGGAGAGACCCATGTTTACTCCTTTATTTAAAAATACTTCCTACCTCTCTACCTCTCTCACCAAGCCAAATGTACTGTTATGAAGCTACAGTTCTGAAAGCAGAGGCTATTAAAATAATGTATCCCAGGGCCCCTGGACAAGGAGAGAGCTGGCACTGTTCTCCATCCTTTGTAAGTGACTCTTCTTGATCAGAAGGCAGGTGCACATTTCCCATCAGGAAAACATGATTATCACTTCAATCATAGTGTTTCAGCTGTTGAATACCTTTATGTAATACTAGAGGCCCAGTGCATGAAATTTGTGCACTTGTGGGGTCCCTCAGCTGAGCCTGTGCCCTCTCGCAGTCTGGGAGCCCTCAGGGGATGTCCAACAACCCCATGGGCGTAAGCTGGCAGTTGGACACCTTTAGTGCTGCTGCAGAGCCTCTCCTGCCACTGCCACAGCACTTGCCAGCTGTGAACCAGCTTCTGGCTGAGTGGTGCTCCCCCTGTGGAAGCGCACTGACCACCAGGAGCCAGCTCCTGTGTTGAGCATCTGTCCCCTGGTAGTCAGTGCACATCACAGTGACCTGTTGTTCTGCCCTTAGGTCAATTTGCATATTAGCCTTTTATTATATAGGATTATTGTATAGTATGTGATTCAAGAAAAAAAGCCAGTGTGCTTTGCCACATCTCAGCGTTCCCATCTGCCCTAGTGCAGAGAAGAAATTTTGCTTTACATACACCAAGACTCTGGTTTAAACAATGTATGTGGTGGTTTGCTTTGCAGTACCCTCAAAACTGATGCTCCTTTTATAGCCATAAGCTCTTTCTGGAGCAGGGCTCTGAATGGAGGTTGGTGCAATCGGTTGGTCCTTTCAATATGGCAACTCCGATTACTTTCCACACAATTTTTATTTAACCAAAGTATTTTTTCTCCCCTGGACACCAAAGTAAGACTTACTTTGAAATCAATCTAATATTGTATACCCAACTGCTTTGAGTAATCACGGCTAATACTTAGGACATAGAGTTTATTAAAATGCAGGAATAAAGCACATTTGAAAAGTTAAAATAAAAATAAAGCTCCTACACGGCCAGCATTTAAATGAAAACCTCTTGATTTGTAGCTGTGGCAAACATCTCAACCTACCATAAGATATTTTCACAGAAGCAATGGCCCCCGTTTTGGGGGAATTCAAGAGTAGACTCTTAAAAGGTTGAACAATTAGGCTCCTGCTTTTCTGAAATATTTTCCTGTTCTGAAACTTGGCAACACTGCAAAAGCCTAATCTGTTGCCCACTACCCCCACATTCTTCCTCACTTCACACTAAAAATAAGATCTTTACCTCTGAATTAGAAATAGTGAGATCCCCATCTCTGTTGGCTGGGGAAAAGCAGCCACCCAATCACACGCAGCCATAAGGTAACCTGGCCAGCCGCCTGCTAGAACCCCAGCCTCGTCAGGGCTGTTTAAACTGTGCCCAAGTTCAGTTCTTCTCTGGGAAGGAGCATGACAAGCCCCAGCGGAACTGGTTTTCTTGGCGTTTTCAGACTCACCAATAGACTCTGCAGCAGGTTCATCTGCCGCGCCTTTTCTTTCTCCGTGGACAGTTACGCAAAGAACATCTCCTCTGCTCCTTCCCATCAGTGTGTCCCAGCTCAGAGGCTGCCAGCACCAGGGGTCCCTGCATTGCCCGCTGCAGAAGGGCCTGGGTGCTAACATCCGAAAGCTGGCAAACTGTACAGACAATGAAAATGTCCCCCAACCTCCCTCCAAGTGTTTCCACTGCCCTTTTAGTGTGAATAGTATTCTGAGTTCTGTTACGATATGCAGAGAGGCCATTCAAGGAATGTCACCTTTAAATGAAATGGTGAAGCAATACATTTGGGGAAAAGGGAAACTGTGATTGCCTTAGAGTCTGCCTCTAGAGAGTCATGCTCACTAATTTTTGCTCCGATGATTAAAGAACAATGCATCCTGCATGCATTTTTCTCTCTACAGGAAGAATTTGAATTCACAGCTTTATATACATAATGGTGTAGATTTTAAAATAAACTGAAGTGGGTTTCCATACTTCTTCTATGGTCCAACTCCTCTCATCTTCATTCTAGTGGTTGCAACGCCCTAAAATGGAAGAGGCCAGAGGTGAGCCAAAGTGTGATGCCTGGAAGGACTTATTTCCCTTTCTCTCATTCTCCACTCAGATTCTGTGCTTGTAGATAGCCGTCAGCTCCTTCCCATTTAGACCGACTTCAAAGAAGAAGGAGGTGGAATTTTCTTTGTCAGTCTCGTGAGGCTGTGTTAATGGTGAGGATTGCCCTCCAAATGATCTGCTCTATGAAAACCCAGCAACTATGTTCCATGTGACTCACTCTCCTTCCTCCGTCTTCCCTGCCCAATTACAAATACCTCCTCCTCACCGACACACCAATTCATCAGCATGGCCTCTTCCTGTGCATTCTTCACCTTCTTCCTAATTCTCAATTCTGGAGGAACTTATGATATTCTCCTGTCATGATGGTGCAAATAAAACCATCAGGCCCGTGTGGCTCAGTGGGTGAGCATCAACCTATGAACCAGGAAGTCACTGTTCGATTCCTCGTCAGGGGACATGACCAGGGTTGTGGGCTCGATCCCCACTGTGGGGTGCGCAGGAGGCAGCTGATCAGTTATTCTCTCTCATCATTTATGTTTCTATCTCTCGCTCCCTCTCCCTTCTTCTCTGAAATCAATAAAAATATTAAAACAAACCAGCAAACAAAAAACCCATCATGTCCGTGGTCTATGGCAAACAGTCCACCGCACATTACATGAGTATGAAGCAGCTTACAAGTGACTGTTAGAGAAGCTATTCTGAAGTTCTACATCAATATGAATGTGTTTTGCCTGAAGGGAGCTTTGATAGATTTCTGGGAACACTTGGTTCTTGCCCTCATGATACTGAAATAAACCAAGCAACTCTTAGCTCCCTTCCCTTCCTAAATTAAGATCTGTTGTGTTCACGTATCCCAAAATACCTCTTCTGACTCATCTCCCTTACGAGCTCCTGCTTTTTAAATTTTTTTCTTAAATATTTATTGAGTCAAGGGAAAAGTTTGTTTCTTGGTAGGTTGTAACTTCCTGGCATACTAAAATGTTCTTGATATTAAACTCTTGGTTGTTCTCCAATTGTGAGTCTAAAAATAAGCAGATGGTCACCTGTCCAAGTTTAAAGCTATAGTTATAATTAAACTACAGCTATAATTCAATTAATACTTTTTTTTTCCCCAGAGAAGGTAATTATACTTTAAAATAAAACAATGGAAAAATACCACCGAGTAGCTTTTGTGGGGTGCTCTACTTGCTTTTCACATAGGCCAAGACAGCCTAGTGCTGGCCTCCCTGGAAGCCCCCAGATCCAGCTCAGGGGAACGTGCACACCCCTTAAAGGCTCCCCCTCACCTTTGTCGTTCTGAGTCATCTACTATAAAATCCTCCGGCTCCTGTCACCCCCAACTCCTCCGGCAGAACAGGAGAATAACGAATGCCATTCATTTGCACTTGATTGATGACATATCATCTGAGATTTTCACCCTGCATTTTCTTTTTAAGTCTCTTCTCTCTAATTTTAGACCCCAGCTCCACTTCCACCTTGTCAAAGGCATTTCAAACATCAGCAAACAGATGTGTGTGTCTTTCCTCACTCAGGGGCAGTGCAGAGGAGTCCCTGAAACACCCAACAGCTGCCACTGAAGAAACATCTGATTTTATCTATTTTGTAAGTCACAGACCTACCTCCTCATTTCTTCTCTCAGCAGATCAGGCCCTCTGCCTCCCGCCTCCTTCTAATCCCTTCTCTTATCATCTCTGGTCTTTCCCTCTGAGTGAAAACAACATATGTTAACTGCAGCTCTCAAATACATCAGTGTTCATTCTCTGTAATTCCTGCCAGTGGTAAAATGGCTTCCAATCAGGATGAGCTTTATTATAACAGTGACTATTAGCAATAAGAACACTTGAAGGGCCCAGCCAGTATGGCTCCATTGGTTGAGCATTTTCTTATGCACCAAGGGGCTGCTGGTTCAATTCAAGGTCAGGGCACATGCCTGGGTTGTGCGTTTGATCCCCATTAGGGGGTGAACTGATGGATGTTTATCTGTCATCAATGTTTCTATCTCTCCCCCTTCCTTCCTCTCTCTGAAATTAATTTTTAAAATATTTTAAAAATATTATTTAAAGTAATGATTATCATTTTAGTTACTCTTTACTGAGCCATTAGAGGTCAGGTATTCTGATAAAGAATTAATATGTACTCTTCTTACCTCATAGGTCATTGTACAAATCAAATGAAATGTACGTAAAGTAATTTACTATTGGGCATGTAGTAATGCAAAACAGTTAATAAGTTATCATTAGCTCTGGCCAGGTAGCTCAGTTGTTTAGAGTAACCTCCTATACACCAAGGTTGAGGGTTCAATTTCTGATCAGGGCACATACAAGAATCAACCAATGAGTGCATACATAAATAGAACAACAAATCAAAGTCTCTCTTTCTCTATAAAATCAATACATTAAAAGTTAAATGATTATTAAATCGTCATTATAAAGTTATCAATTAGAATAGTGCAGTGAAAGCCTGGGGCAGGGGAGGAGCAGGGTGGAGAAGGTCAATGGGAGTCTAAAGGGGATAACTGTAATACTGTCCACAGTAAAGGTAAAATTTTTAAAAAAGTTATTTTAAACAACTCTATAATGGAGTTTCTATGTTTTGGAATTGTGAGAACAAGTAGTGGATTAATATTTCTTTAAAAAACTATTTTGGGGTGGGAATAAGCTTACTCAATGATGATTCAATTAAAAATTAAACATTTGTTATTAGTATAAGCCGTTTGGATATTTATGAATATTTTTTAAAAAAAGGAATATAGTGGTTGAAAGCAGTGTGCCCTCATGTGAAGTTTAGGATAAGCTTCATTTACTAGTACATCAGGAGTTCTCATTTCGAACTGTATATTAGAATCACCCACCTAGGGAGATTTTTTTTTTTAAAAAGAATTATCAATAGTTGCCTCCTTTGGTTTTTAAACTATTCCTATGCAGTAGGAATTACTCCTACCATTACCCCATTTTAGAGAGAAGGATACTGCAACTCCATTAACGAAGTGAGCTAAAAATAACCTCACACACTGTTCCCTAAGGGCCCATGCTTTCAGAAATGTAGTGGTTAAAATTATGTCCGAACTTTCTGATACTCTGGTTTTTACATAACATATCTTTATTCATTTTTAATATTATTAACGTAACTTTTTCTGCTTTATTGGTGTATAATTTATTGACATGCCACGGACAGCACATATTCAATGGATACAATTTGGTGAGTTTTACATGGGCATGCAGTTGGGATACCATCACCACCATCAAGGTAATAAACACATTCATCAGCTTTAAAAGTTTCCTAGTGCTCCTTGTTTTTTGTTCTTTCTTTCTTTCTTTTTTTTTTTTTTTTGTGCTGAGGGCACAACGTGAGATCCACCTCTTAACACATTTTAACATGCACACCCAGTATTATGAACTATGGGTGCCGGTTGTATAACAGATCTCCAGAACCTAGAATTTTGAATCACTGTTCCTTTATCCCTGTGGAGCAACAACTCCTCACCCCCACTGGGGAGCTACCATTCTATTTTCTGATTCTATAGATTTAACTCTTGTAGGTAACTTGTCTTCTACAACTGACCTCTTTCACTCAGCACAATGTCTTCTGGGTCCACCTGTGTTTTTTAATGCCCTAATCCGTGTTCTTTTATTTCTACCTTCAAGAAGTAAACTTCTGAAAAGGATAAAATGCTGTTGGAACAACTACTATAAATAGTAAAATTGTTCCCCTATAGTTGTATTCAGTTCAAGTCAGAGGGCACCTTATTCTGACATTGCCAACATTTCCTCCCGAACCTACTGCAGTAGAAAGTTTATTGTCATGTGTTCCCCTTTCCCTCTGCCCTGATATCTTTCTCTTATTTTATCTGCAACAAAGGACAACCATGAAAGCAAAGAAGCAAATCTTCTCCAGAAAGGAATCAGAGCAGAAAGAAAACTTCATGCCCAGGGGTGTTTTCATGACAGAGAGAGTTGACATGTGGGGAGCAGGTTATAAAAGCCTGAACAAACTGGCCCAGAAAAGAGAGGAGGCCCCAGGATTGGGGGTGGGGGGGCATAAGAGAGGTCCTTTAGTGCAGAGAAGAGGAAGGCTCTTGGGAGTTTTGGGGCACAAGTGAATTGTTAAGGATTAGCTTTGTTTTTGTATTACTTTAACTGTTTGAGGAAATTTTAGGAGAAAGGACATTCACAATTAATTTAATTTATCATAATAAGGACATATTCTTAATTAGTAATATATTAAATCAACAATTTCTCAGCCATGTTTATTTAAATTGCAAGTAACGAGATCACTTCAAGCAGCTTAAGAATGAGAGCCCTGGACAGAAATACAGGCATGCACTTAGGTCTTATGAGTGGTAGCCAACAGGATCTCAGGTAGTATTCTGTATTTACACTTTTTAAAAATATTTCACTCTTCTCCTTCATTTTTCTGTCTGTTGACTGGCTTAGTTTATATATGCATTTGTAACCTTTCAGTTTACATTTCTCAGTTTATGAGAAGAGTCTGGAGTGACCCTATCTTATCCTCCCTTCTAAATTTGTAAGAAAGAATATTATTTTTTTCCAGCATGCTCAAGTGTCCACGCTGACCCAGTCAGCTAGGCATGGCCCTGCCCCTGCACAGCCCCAAGAACACCCTTCACAGTGGTGTCTCCATCACCGTAATCCAGAGAGAAGACTGAGTAACAGTGCCCTTCCCCACCCACAGCTGTGGCCAAGGGCACAGGGACACCTACAAGAAATGTGAAAACTGGGGGCCCACTGCTGACAGGAAAATGGGGTAGCAAGAGATCCCAAACTTTGTATCCCACAATAACAATAAAAAGAATCCAAGGATTCGGTTCTAAATTTAGAAAGCATGGCTAGATATAAATAGGTTTGAACAATTATAAAAGACAATCTAGCTCAGATCCTTATAACTGAGTTGGACATTTTGTATGTATAATAAGGAGATCATAAATCACAGCCCATTAGAGGTGGAAGCTGACTTAAAAATATTCTAGTCTATTTCCCTCATTTGACAAAAGAGGAAAGTAAGGCTCAATTAGATAGAGGACATGCCCAGTTTACACAGCTCATTAGTTGCTAAGCTGGAATTAGAAGCTGGTTCTCCTGAATCCTGAAGAATATGAGTGGACTGCTGCCTTTGCAACATTGGCCCAGAAGTCTGGTGTCACATTTACTTGCTTGGTTTGCTTTTTGGAGATGATCCAGACCTGCTTATAAACAAGAATTGCTCTGTAATTGGAGTGTTCTGGTTTGGGCCTGTTGCCTTTAAAAATGGTCTGTTTTCCAGGTTCCCTGGAAATCATTTGATAAGATACATCCTTCCCTTTACATCCTCCATGTTTGATAATTCTTTGTGTACTGGTTGAATAGGGTTCCCCCAAAGTTCATGTTTATTCAGAACCTATGAATATGGCCTATTAGAGTCTTTGCAGATGTAATCAAATTAAGATGAAGTCCCACTAAATAAAAGCAGGCTCTGAGTCCAATATGACAGGTGCTTTTATAAAAAGAGGGAACTTTGGATAAAGACACACATAGATAACACTATGTATCAGAAACAGCCAGAGCACAGCTATAGCTCTGGGGCACCGAGTCTGTATTTCTTCTGAATTCTGCTCGACTATGTCAACTGTCAGGGCAGGCTCTTTCTCAAATCCTGCCCCTTGTACTAACTCTTTCAGGGGCTGCACCTTCTTGTACACCGGGTGGTAGACAAAGCAGCCATGAGAAGTTGTGGGTGTATAAAAATCAGTCTTTATTCTAGAAGCCAGTGGCTATATAGCCATCAGACAAAACTGTTCTTCACAACAGTTCCATACAGGCAGCCGCACACTGGCTGATAAATGAATACTCCTTTCCCACAAAGCAGCATCAGTCTTTGTACCCACAGTTACTCTCTGAGCAGCCGCACGCTGCCCCTAGACTCACTGCCTCATATAGTAGCAGCTCTCTGAGCTCTCTGCCTCAGCAGCTTCTCCAACCTCTCCCGCCTTACATAGTAGCTACATCCTCTGTACCTACCTCAGCTGCTCCAGCACACTGTAGCTGGTCGGTAACGTATCATATCACTTAAACAAAGGAGGCCTACATCAAATAGCTACATCAACCGTTTTAGCCACAGCAAGGCACGCATGCGCAGCGTACTGTAATTGTCCTTGCATCTGCTTATGGTATCTTAGCCTTGAACATTCTGATTAAGATTCCTACGTTCAGAGTGGCCTTGGCCATCTGGCATATTAACAACTAGGTCTCTAATTAGCCTAGGCTGTCTGGCGATTATGGCATGGTTCCCACACCATGTTACAAAGGAGGCAGAAGTTGAAGTGATGCACCTACATACAAGCCAAGGAACAAACTCTAGGGAGAGAAGCCTGGGAAAGTCTCCCTCGTCACCCTGTAGTAATCACCCCTGCTGATAAGACACATTGATCTCAGATTTCTGGTCTCCATAACTGCAAGAGACTAAATTTTTGGTGCTTCCAGTGATCTTTGTGCCATAATTTGTTGTGGCCACCTAGGAAATTAATGTACCATGTTACACGTGTGTGAGTATAACTTTTCTACAGATTGATATTTGGAATTTGTGTAAAATAAACAACAGGAGAATTTAACATTAAGTATAGATGAATGTAAGGCAGCCCTCTGGGTTTTCTTAGGTAGCAGTTCTAAATAAGATCATGTGTAGACCTTCTTTACCCCCTTGAACATTAGGTTTAGAATAATAGGAAACTGAAAAATGACAGGACCAACAGGACAGTAAGCGGTTCAGTAGAAAACTAGCTACCTTTCTAAGTTATACGACTCTGTAAGTTGTAGAAAATTAATACTGATGCAGATGATTCTTGTCCATAATAATGCAAATGAGGGTGCGCTTGTCTAGTGTTCCTTCACTTATTTGTAAATTCATTTAGCATTCCTGATGGCCTGTATATGTGTGGTTCTCTGGATCCTCTTTGAATTGGTGGTAACATCTTCCTGGATCCCACATTAATTGAGTTAAAATTTTTGACATATGCTTATTTTATATTTGCCTAAGGGTCATGGCTTACTCTTTGTAAAAATCTATCCTTTAATAAGAATCTAGTCTGAAGTCAATGTAGAGTGATAACCTCCTTCATAACTTAGTGGAGAGAATCACAAGGACACATTTTCCCATTACTTCCTACCCTGGGTTGAAAGCCTTTCAAAATTTCCAAAAGCATTTTTACAAGATTCCAACTTCCTGACTACTTTAACAATCAGCATCTGTCATGAACGACAAAAGAGAATAGAAAACAAAAATCTCAAGATTAGTCAAAGCAGTGCCCTTGACACTCGAGCAGCACCAGTCGACAGCACAAAGGTCAACATTTTCCTTTGCTTCCTATCATATCTAGCTCAAACCCCGCTTCTAAGGCCTGACATAACCCCAGGATCAGTTGAGAACAGGAACTTCAATCTAATTTTCAAAGCTTCTCCAGTGATGTGAAACAGCTTGGTAAGGCTAATTGACATTGCCCTTTAAATTTTTAAAAACTGGGATGAGGATCACACTGGCATGAAAAGTGATGTAGTGATGAAGCTTATCTGCGTGACAATCTCATGTCCAACTGGGACAAAATAAACTCGAGTATTCGGAGGGCTTAGTGGGGGAAGGCAGCCTGCCAGATGTGTCCTGGGCAGAATGGAGTCTATTTTGCAGAACATAAGGAGAAGTAATGAACCATAAAAACTCCTGGTTGCTGCTCTAACACGAGAGGGGACTGCGCAAAGAACATAGTGCATTTCCTTGCAGTCTGGGCTACCCTAGAGTTTTGGGTTTTTTTAAAGGTTCTTCACATGCTGAGCTGCAGAATCAAGAGTCTGGCTTGGAAATTGACTCAATTATTAGGCCTTGGATATGTTTGATGCTTAAGTTCCTTTTTATTTTCCTTACATAATCTGTGTTCTTTGGATACAACAGATCCACGGCCAATGACTCAGGATGGCTAATATCCTATCATGTGTGGTTATTTCTCTAACACGTTTTGAGTTTATTTTCACTTCTCTGTTTTTCAGTCCCCGCTGATTTTGTTATTCAGTTCAAAGCGCGTGGTTTCCTGGTTGACATGGGGCCAAGGATATTTTCAGCTCCTCTGGAGACTCCCGCCTGCTCACAGCTCTCAGGGAGCCCATCTCTGTCTTTCCCAGCTCCTCAGGTGGCTGAGATTTTCACAGCTTGTTAGGTGGCTCTGGCTGTCACAGTGTGTGGCCCTGAATGACTGCTAGGGGAGCAGCAATCGTACTCCCTCCCAAGCCAAGCTGCACTGTGGAGATGTGTGAGTCTTGCCAATCGCCTCCCAGAAATCCTGTGGTTGTGGCAGATGAGGACTCCTCAGCATGGAGATGAGATCCCTTCCAGAGAGGGAACTGCTGTCCCAGACGGCAAGTGATTGTACTGACTTCATCCTCAACCAAGTTGTGACAAGTGCACACAAGAGCTGCGCCACAGAAAATGGCTGGCAAGTGAACAGCAAAAAGCAGTGGATGTGGACGATCAGTCCCTGTATATCTTTTGTCTTTTAATAGCTGTTAATCTGGCCAAGATGGTAAAATGTATTTAATAAAGGTTTCCCTTGATATAGGCCTAGTTTTCAGGAGCCAGGGAAGAGCAGTGTTTTATCAGGAAGAAGGTAATAAGCAGGAATTGAAATGTTTTCATTTGGAGACTAAGTGGTGCCTGAGGTAAAATTGCACAATGTTAAAACAACAATAATTGGTTCCTCCTGGCATTCTCCACTGAAGGAAATTGAAATGCAATTGACTTTCATTGGAATGGTCATGGAGTTCCAATTGTCATTGGTCTGACTTTGTGCTTGTCTATCCCAAGACCAGTATGGGAGCCAAGAAAGAAAAGGCTGTGACACAGCTGGGGGAGTCGTGCAGTTATTTTGAGGCAGATTGGAGGGGCATGGTATTCCAAATATGTCAGTGAACTTCAATGTAGCTCAGAGCCCATCATTGATGTGTTGCCAGTGTTGGTGTTAACTTGGAAATGGTTGGAAGAGGGGGGGGGATTCTTGTCATGTAAGTGTTTTTAATGGTAAATAAAGTTTAATAAAAAGAGGCTAGATTAGGACAACAGTCTAGGCTTAGAGGCAAAAGGAGAGATCAACATTGAGCCTATTTTATGAATTTTGATAATTTTAAGTAATGCTGCAAGGAACTGCGATAAAATAGTGGCAGTGCCTAAAACTTACTTTTAAATACTATGACAGCTTATCTCAATTATTGCCTAAAAAAAAAAAAAAAATGTGAGGCAGCTAATATTGGCTTTTTTTATAGAATCTCAGACTCAGAAAAGTCAGGTGCCCTAGAAAATTGTTGAGTCAAAATTTAGCCCAAGATATGACTGACCTTTAACCTCTGTAAGACCCTGTCTATAAAAAGTTATTCAGCCCTAACCAGTTTGGCTCAGTGAATAGAGCATCAGTCTGTGGATTGAAAGGTCCCAAGTTCGATTCTGTTCAGGGGCATGTACCTTGGTTGTGGGTACATCCCAGTGGGAAGTATGCAGGAGGCAGTTGATTGATGTTTTTCTCTCATTCATGTTTCTAACTCTCTATCCCTCTCCCTTCCTCTCTGTAAAACAAATCAATAAAATATATTTTTAAAAAGTTATTCAGAAGGGTAGAAAACAATCAAATGATTGGGAGTATAGATTATTAGTAGTAAGAGCAGAGATAAAACACTGGAATTGTCAATGTGATGGTGAACAAGTTAGTTGGAGAAATAGAGTGAAAAAGAGCCATTAATTATTTGATAGAGAATTCTACTACAATCCCTCAATTTTGCTTAATATGCTAGGTTTAATATGCATTAAAGATATATCTTATTAAACATTTTATTGTGGAACCAAATTCAAAAGTAAACAATTGTATTAGGAAATCTTATATACTCATAACTTAACTTAAACAATTATCAACTCACTTCAAATTGTATTTTATGTTTGTCTCAAATACTTGTCTGCTCCAAACAGTCATATGAAGCAAACCCCAGAGGTTATGTGATTTCATCCACAAATTTGTCAATGTGTATTTCTACTGAGTAAGGACTTTTTATTTTTTCTATTTTTTTATAATATATTTTATTGAATTTTTACAGAGAGGAAGGGAGAGGGATAGAGAGTTAGAAACATCAATGAGAGAAAAACATCGATCAGCTGCCTCCTGCACAGCTCCTACTGGGGATGTGCCCACAACCAAGGTTCATGCCCTTGACCGGAATCAAACCTGGGACTCTTGAGTCCACAGGCTGATGCTCTATCCACTGAGCCAAACTGGTTAGAGCAGGACTTTTTATTTTTTAAACTAGAGGCCTGGTGCACAGATTTGTACACACTGAAAGGAAATTAATTAGAAGAAATATTTTAATATCACTATTCACCCTTTCTCTATAATAGAAATGTCAACCAAATTCATGATTGACAATGACTGATTGAAACACATGAGTGTGATTTGTGCCACTTAATTAGACCTGCTTTCTGATTTAGCTAAACTAGACCTTAGTCTAGTTTAATTTGCTTAATTAGACCTGCTTTCTGATTTAGCTAAACTTTTTCTAGCTCAGTGAAGCACCCTATCTTCTCTTTCAGGTAATTGTCAGCAACACAGCAGTAAATATCAACATGAAGCAGATTATTATTGTAGATCATGCAGGAAGAAGAAAGGGTAAAATGTTTAACTGTAGTAGTGTTTGACTATATTCTGCGCAGTGAGAAAACCTGAAGTCATTTTCAAGTTCCACCATTTCTTACTTCTTTTCAGTCGGGTCAAGTTTCTAAGCTTTCTAAATCTCATTTTCTGGCTAATGAAAAGAAAATAAGATTCTACAGAGTCTCCTACCTGTTCCAGGACTTTTGTGAGGATCAAATGAGATGAGGCATGTGAAAATGCTTCACAGAAATTGGTTAAAGTGTGAAATGTTTCCACCTGGCTATAAAGCAAGTTGTGTTCCTGGACTGATGAAACTCCAAGGAGGCTAGTCACTAGGGAGAGAAAGCTGGGTGTTGCTATGTGACATCATTACCCGGTGGCCATAGCGACAGTTTCCAGGCTGGGCTGGGCTGTGGGCCTCATTTTGGTCTAGGGGGTCTTGGCAGCATTGGCTGTGATATGGTGGGGTGTTGCTCCAGGGTAGTGGTGGGGCCTGTGTCCCACTTGGGGGAAGCCAAGTGTTGGTTTGTCATCACCAGGTCTGTGGTGCTGGGCAGTGCCCATCATGGCAGCTCCTGCGTTGAGCATCTGCTCCCTGGTGGTCAGTGTGCATCATAGCTACCAGTCATATGGCCAGACAGACACTTAGGCTTTTATATGTATAGATAGCCATAATCTTATATTACATAAATCATGATACATTTTAAATATTCCAATATTATCATTGTCCAATTTTTTAAAAAATATTTTTTAAAATCAACTTTATTGATATAGCTTATAAAAATTAAAAATTACCTATTTGACACATACAATTAATTAATTTTTAACAAATATATACATGTATCCGCCACTATCCAAGTCAAGAGATAGAGTATTTTTTTATCCCCAAAGATTTCTATTGCTCTTTTACAATTTTCCAACTCAATCCCAGCTTCAGAAAACCACCAAACTGCCCCCTGTCATGATAAATTATTGTTTTTCTATTTTATTTCTGTTTTTATCTATAATATTTTCTACTTTTTCTTAAGCTTTTCTTTCATGTTTCTAGCTTCTTATGGTAAATCTCTTTGACATATGATTTTAATTCTTTATTCCTAATATAGAATTCAAAACTATAAATTTTCCTCTAAGTACTGCTTTATTTTCATCCCATAAACTTTAATGCATTGTTTTTTCATTTTGATTTTGGGCAAAATGTTTTCTCATTTCCATTTTCTTTAACCCATAGGTTACCTAGAAATTTTCAGTTTAATTTCCAAATATTGGTGATTTTCCATAAATCTTTCTGTAACTTACTTCTAATCTCATTCTACTTTGGACAAAGAATAAACTTTCTGTGATTTTAATCATTTTAACTTAACTGTAACTCATTTTGCTGCCCAGTATACATATAGTGTATACTGGTTATTTTTCCATGTGCACTTTAAAAAGTTTGTTGCTTCTGCTGTGTCCAGTGGTATACTCTAGTACGTGTCAGCTGGGGTAAGTAGGTTGCATGTCATTCTACATTGTCACAGATTTTCTTTCTACTTGTTCTATCAATTAATGAGAGTAAAATAAAAAATCCAGTTGTGTTTGTGAATTTGTCTCTTTCTGTCAATCATTGTCCTTTGAAGCTCTTTTATTATGTGTACATTCATTTTAAATTGTTATGACTTCTCGAGGGCTTGATATATTTATCTTTTATTTTTTATTTGATATGCATTTCACCTCATATTTATATAGTTTTTCCAGCCTTTATAGATATATTGTTTGCCTGATATGTCTTTTCTCATTTTATAATTTTTAGTAAACTACCTTCAGATTATAGTGTTGTCTTGTAGAAAATTTATATTTGGGACTTGTTTACATTCAGTTTGATACTATTTGCTTCTTAATTGAAGTATTTAGAACATTTGCATTTAATGAATTTATTGATAAGGTTGACTTTAAATCTACTACCCTCTTTTGTGTATTCTATTTTCCCATTTAATCTTTGAGTTGGTTCTCTCTTTTTTTAGTCTTGTGTAAAGGCTAAAACTAGAGGCCTGGTGCATGGATTCGTGCACTGATGGGGTTCCTCAGCCTGGTCTACGCCCTCTTGCAATCTGGGACCCCTCAGAGGATGTCATAAAACCAGTTTCAGCTTAATCCCCACAGGCCAGGCTGAGGGACCCTGGGCATTTAGTATACATACAAGATCTTTTTTTTTTTTTTTTTTTTTTTTTATTGCTTAAAGTATTACAACAAGTGATAGATAGGTCTCCATTTTTCCCCTTGCCCTGCCCCCCTCCTCCCTAACCCCCAGTTTCTTGTGTCCATTGATTATGCTCCTACGCATGCGTGCAAGTCTTTCAGTTGGTTAATCTCTTTCCGCCTTCCCCTCTCTCTGTGTTGGTCATAAGATTTTTTTTTTTTTCAAAATAGTGAGGTTTATTGGTTCTTATTCTTTTTTATTTTAGAGGATGATTATTAAAGCTAGGGACAATAAAACAAGGAAGGGCTGGGGAAATGAGCCTAAACTGGGTTGCTTTGGCTCACTAAGTCAGAGAAAAGGGGGCCTTGGGGACAGGTTCTGGGGATTAGCCTGTGAGAAGCTGTTGCTGCCCATTGCTGTCCTGGTTGCAAGCCTCCTGGGGTCCCTTGGAGGTAGGAGATGCATGCCTGTGGGGGAAGGAAGGAGGGAGGCTTGGGTGTGCTCTTGGGAGGGAGAGCATGCCCTGGAGCCTTTGTTTTGAGGCATTTTAAAGACTTGGAGTTTAGGGAGGTGAGATTTTAGGGAGGAGTCCTTTATGACTATCTTAACCTTAGCAGTTTAAAATATGCACATTTTCTATATACAAATTCCATTACTTTTAGTTCTTTTGCCTGGAGACAATTGTCAGTCTTACATTTTTTTCTTTCTCCGTGTAGAACTTCCATTACAATTTATTGTAATGTAGCTTTTATGGTGATGAATTCTGTAAGCTTCTGTTTGTCCCAAAACGTCTGTTTTGTGTCCATTTTTGAAGGATATGTCTATTGAACAAAAATCGTTATTACCTTGCATTTCTTTCCTTTTAGCATATAAAAGACGTCATTCCGCTTTCTTTTAGCTCGCATGCTGTCGTTTCAGAAGAGAAGTCTTCAGCACATAGTCTTACCTTTGCTACCCAGTGTGCTATGTGTTTAATTTCTATGGCTACTTACAAGAGTTTCCCTTTTTCACTGGTTTTCAGAAATTTGATGGTTAATAATCTGTTTCTTGAAGCTGTTTTCTTTGTGTGTATTCTTTTAAGTGTTTGATATGCTTCTCACATCTATGGGTTTGTTATTCCCTTTAAATTTGGAGAATTGTCAGTCATTTCTTAGAAATTTGATTTTACCTCTTTCTTGTGGATCCCAATTACATTTGCGTTAGATCATTTGATGCTGATTCACATATAACCAAGGCTCTATTCATATTTTTTGGTCTTTTATCTCTCTTTGCTTCAGGTGGACAGATTCTATTATAAGTTTTAAAGTTAATTGATTTTTTTCTTTTGTAGTGTGAAGTTTGTAAGATTCAGGATATTTGTGCTGAAACTAATTATACTCCCTTTATTGACTAGCATTTAATACAAATTATGCTATATCATTTACACGTTACCTCTTTTAAATCTAACAAAATAGATATTAGCTCTTCCTATCTTATAGGTTAGAGAACTGGGGTGCTGAGAGTTTAAATACTTTACTCAGAATATATATGAATTTCCTAGACTTACTTATTTCTTAGTTCAACGCATATGCTGACTTTGCCATCAGTAGAGTTGGTCCTGACTGGAACTTGGTTTTGTAAATAGCAAATATCGAAGGCACTCCCTCAGTTTAGTTAAGAAATGCAAAGGAGCACTTTGTATTTGTCCAAAATGGGGATCGGATCATTTTTAGCTTCATTGAGAATGTGTGTGGAGATTTGAGACAGTGTTTTCGTTGCTAAAAATGTTGTAACTGCAGATGAGCACACCTTAGGGTCGTGATGCATCTAATTAAGCCAAGATGCATCCTGTAGCTGAAGGTGATGAATTAAATGTCACGTTGGAATAAAAGCTATTGAATGGCTGAAGCTGGGATAACAGGATGCTTGTTCCGAGGCTTCAGAAGCCCTGCTGGCCTCGTTCTTCACCTACAGAATTCATGCTTGGAAAAAGCTAATCTGTGGAGAAATCCTTTTACAAATTGCTTGATTTCTACCAGCTACCAGTGGAATAGGCAATCTGTTCCTGCATTAATGGGCTGCTACCTAGAGGAAACACTTAGGCAAGATTGCAAGCTGTCTTTTAAAGTTCTGGAAAGCAGAAATGGCAGAGGCCTGATTTTACCACGTTGGCCTTTGAATCCTAAACTGCTCATTAAGACCAGTGTGTTTGGAATATATGTGGAGCAAGTAACCGATTTATTTCATGCGGCACAATTAGCCCAAACCACTAAATATTTGACCCTTTGGTTAGGAAACAGAAGTTATGTTTGTTTTTGTTATTCACCACCCTGTATGGAATGCTAATCTCTTGAAAGAGAACATTCTAGAATATATACACAAGGGTGGGCAAAAGTAGGTAAGAACTGGGTGCCAACCTGTGCTTCATATAGCAAGTAGACTACAAGAATGTGTAAATAATGAAGGCCAGCAATTTGAGCACTTTGGAGATTATACTAAGTGTACTGTGCCATTGTGACATCCTTTTGAGTTAATAAAGCTGTTGTAATAATCATAACCTGCATGTGTTTTTCCATTCGAACAACTGTAAACCTACTCTTGCCCACCCCTGTATATCTATATCTATATCTGTATCTACATCTATATCTATATCATCTATATCTATATCTATATCATCTATATCTATATCATCTATATCTATATCTAAATGATATCTATCTATATCTATATCTCTATATCTATATATGCATCTTTGCATGTAAAGGCATACTTGCTGGAATCAGGGTTAGCTCCATTCTATTTCATACTTATCACCTCCTATGACCAAAACTTGCACCTACATTATATATTTTAGTAGCTATACATCCCTTAAAGATATGCTGGGAAATTCAATCACAGAAACATTTCTAGTCATCTTATATTCCCAGTGAGGCATGCTCTCTACATGTAGGAAAGTGATTACAGAAACCACACAATAAGTTATATAATTTTTTTGTGGTAAAACTATCTTTTTTTTTCCCTGAGCAAAAATATGAGCTATATGTAAGCAATATTAAGTATGTTGCTGAATGTTAGTCAAAAAGTTCAGTTGAATAAGAAAAGGTAGTAGGGCTCAGCAATCAATTTATATCTGGTTCAAAGCATTTCACAAATACCAAGAGATTGCAAAGTGTTGAAAATGAATCACAGCAGCATTCACGACTGAGCAGCAACAGGGAATTATAGAAAATAAGTTCCCAGCTTGGGATTTTCTGTAGTTTTCTTCCTTCGCCATGCAATCAATCATGTGCGGCATTGCGTTCTTTCCATTTCTGCATTCATCACGGCACTGGCAATTGCACGGGGGGAATTGGACAGAGCAGAGGAGGAAAGGAGTCTGGCCGGACTGGTTATGACATAGGTGGCAGGCCTTCTCCTTTGCATTTGAGTTGGAGTTCCATTTAGTATAGAGATGCATTTAGAGGCTTAGAAGCTTTATCATGTGCCTGGGAAAATTCAAAGGTTGTTGAAGAGCACACATATTTAATAACAGAGATTCTGGTATGCTAAAGAAAATTTAGATAAAAAAATGGATTTTAAGAACATTTGTGTTTAGGATCTAAACAAATCCTAGGATCAACAAAATACATTCAAAATATATCTGGCTTATTTAGCATTTACCACATGCAAAGCTCCACGCAGGATGTTTAGTAGAATAGAATATGTTCTTTTCAACGTTGAAAATCTTTAAGGCATATATGAAAAGTTATTTTGTGATTTAACTGAGCATATGGAAAGGGCTTGACCAGTAAAACCAGTGTGATGGGGCCTTTGATAAAAGAATTTGGAATAGGGCAGGCTGGAACTGTTAGGTGGAAAGGCTGAGAAAAGTGTCTGGAAAATGAGCCTAGACAAATGGGTGGAGGTGGGAGTGGGCAGTGCTTATGCCCAGGGCAGGACAGAAGCCAGCCTCTCTGGGATGGAAGCCTCCGTGTAGTGATGTTTGTGACATAGGCCACAGGGACCAGAGGAAGATAGGTGCATGTAACACAAATGATTTTCATCTTCAGAAAAAGTGTCATGAAAAATGGTCATTTTTTTTCAAGAAAACTTTGAAAATATGTGACCTCCCACCTAGAGATCGTCAATGTACCTCACATATCCAAATGAGTAATGCTGAGTAAATGCTGTGAGGACAGGGACAATCTAAACTTAAGTCTATTATCTGTTCCTACATGGAAGTGTTTGCTTATGTTTATTTTGCATATGAGAAATTGATCCGTCAATTAGTTGTGATTTATTCAAGCCATTCAGCGCTGCAACAATTGGATGACAGATTGTATTTTATGAAAGTTGTTTGGTACAAGGGACTATTTGTCTTTGAAATGATATTTGGGGAATCAGTAGCTCAAGGATATGTCTCTAAATCTAATTTGGAGTGGAATTATAAACATCCATTAGTGGGCCAGTAGACTCTTATTAGTAACTGATTCAAGTCAAGTCTGAAGTGTCCACCATGAATTCTGTTCCCAGATTTTAAACCCGGGCTCTGTTGGAAGTACCTGATATGGTCGTTCTTGACACAACTTGAAGGCACCTACTTGGATTCTGGTTTTTGAGAGAATCAACTACTACTCTTCCATGCAACTCATAACAACAAAGTTCCAAAAAGCTTTTCTGTCATGTTCTTGTTTTAAGGATTGGGACAACTTGAACGGAAGTGGGGAACAAACATGTCTTGCCTGAGTTTCTGAGTTCCAGAGTTTCTCAAATAGGCACATAATAATTAGGGACTCACGAACTTTAGACAGACCTGCTAAGATCAACCTGATATTAAGGAACTTTCATTCACCTACCAAAAAGGTTTAGGCTATTGGCTAGTAAAGGACTCAGTTTGGCTTTGTACGTGCTACTGCCTGGTAGACATGATAGTATCAACTAATTATTATTAAATTTGCTAATGAATGTTATACAAGCCACTTTTTCTTAACATTAAAAAACATCTAATTGGTTCCTCTGTGACTAAAACACCAACTGGATATTTTAAAATAAACTAACACTTGCTATTAAATGCATTATTTCCATAATCTTCCCAGAAAAATATTCTGGATGAAGGCTGTGTTCATTTCTGTTATTTTATTTTATTTTGTTCATCAGTTTATTCTGTTCAATTAGATTCCACATATGAGTGAGATCATGTGATCAGTATCTTTCTCTGAATGGCTTATTTTGCTTAGCATAATACTCCCCAGGTCCATCCTTGCTATTGTAAATGGTAAGAGTTCCTTCTTTTTTTTTACAGCTGCTTCATATTCCATTGCATAAATGTACTAAAGCTTTTTTCCACTCATCTGCTAATCGGCATTTAGGCTGTTTCCAAATCTTAGCTATTGTAAATTACTCTACTATGAATATAGTGGTGCATATATTCTTTCTGATTGATGTTTAGGATTTCTTAATATATATTCCTAGAAGTGGAATCACTAGGTCAAATGGGAGTTCCATTTTTAATTTTTTGAGGAAACTCCATACTGTTCTCCACAGTGGCTGCACCAGTCTGCATTCCCACCAGCAGTGCACGAGGGTTCCTTTGTTTCATATCCTTGCCAACACTTGTCACTTACTGATTTGTTGATGATAATCATTCTGACAGTGTGAGGTGATACCTCATTGTTGTTTTAATTTGCATTTCTTGAATGATTAATGACTTTGAGCATGTTTTCATATGTCTCTTGGCCTTCTATATGTCCACTTTGGAGAAGGGACTATTTAGATTCTTTGTCCATTTTTTAATTAGATTGTCTTCCTTTTGTTAAGTTGTATGTGTTCCTTATATATTTTGTAAATTAACCCCTTATCAGATGTATCATTGGAAAATATGTTCTCCCATTCAGTGGGCTCTCTTTTCATTTTGTTGATGGTTTCTTTTGGTGTGCAGAAGCTTTTTATTTTGATGTAGTACCATTTCTTTATTTTCTCTTTAGTTTTCTTTGCCCTAGGAGATATATTGGTAAACATATTGTTACAAGAGATGTCTGAGATTTTGCTGCCTATGGTTTCTTCTAGAATTTTTATGGTTTCCTAACTTACATTTAAATCTTTTATTCATTTTGAGTTTATTCTTGTCTATGGTGTAATTTGGTGGAATAGTTTCAATTTTTTCCATGTACCTGTCCAATTTTCTCAACACTATTTATTAGGAAAGAGATGGTCTAGACTCCATTGTATGCTCTTGCTTCCTTTGTCAAATATTAATTGAGCATAATGACTTGGGTTGGTTTCTGGGTTCTCTGTTCTGTTCCATGGATCTATATGCCTGTTCTTATGCCTGTTACCTGGCTGTTTTGAGAACAGTGGCTTTGTAGTATAGCTCAATATCTGGTATTGTGATTCCCCCAACTTTGTTCTTTCTCAAAACTATTGTGGCTCTTTGGGGTCTTCTTTTTTGAAGAGTTTGTTCTAGGTCTGTGAAATATTCAATTAGTATTTTAATAAGGGTTGCAATGAATCTATAGGTTGCTTTGGGTACTATAGCCACTTTAATAATGTTGATTCTACCAATCTATGAACATAGTATATTCTTCTACTAATTTATATATTCCTCTATCTCCTTTTTTCAATGTCCTGTAGTTTTTCTCTATATTATTTTTTAATGCTGCTAAAATGACATTAGAATTTCATTTGTATTATATGATTATGATGTAGATGTGGTTAGGAGCCAGTAGTCTCATATTGAGAGAGGGATGTCTGACTGATTGGGCCTAAACTGGTAGTCAGACATCCCCTGGGGGGTCCCAGATTGGAGATGGTGCAGGCTGGCCTGAGGGATCCCTCAACCCCCATACACAAATTTCATGCACTGAGTCTCTAGTCCTATATAATAAAAGGCTAATTGACCAAAACAGAGGAATGACTGGTTGTTATGATGCACACTGACCACCAGGGGGCAGACACTCAATGAAGGATTGCCCCCTGGTGGTCAGTGTGCTCCCACAGGGGATTTGCCACCCAGCCAGAAGCCGGGCTCATAGCTAGCTAGCATAGCAGCAGTTGCGGGAGCCTCTCCCACCTTCATGGCAATGCTAAAGATGTCCAACTGTTGGCTTAGGCTCGCTTTCCCTGGAAAGCAGGCTTAAGCCAAGAGTTGTACATCCCTTGAGAGCTCTTGGACTGTGAGAGGGCACAGGCCTGGCTGAGGACACCCCCCCCCCCCCCCGTGCATGAATTTCTTGCACCGGGCCTCTAGTGCAGAATAAGCAATAATAGTAATAAATGGAAATTCAAAGTACCATCTTAATATTAATATGCAAATACCTAAAGTTTCATAATTATGCTGGTAAAAAATACAAAAATAAATGATTCCTATTCATTTATGCAAACGTACCAATGCTATTCTATTCATTTGTAGACCAATATGGCCAGCTGAGCCAGGCTGGAATTCAGTTCACCATCCTTTTAAACGAAAATAGGAATTAGATGATAGAGTATGGTGGGCTTACTCTCAGGGAACACTAACATAACTCCTAACACATTCAGAAAGGGAATATATAAAAGAAAGAAAAAGAGAAAAGTCAGAGGGCTAGGATGCAATCTGAGATAACCTACCCAACTAAGTCCCATGGCAGGAAGTGCTCAAAGAAAAAGACACACAGAAAGAGGAAGAAAAGCAAAGAAGAGATCGAGTTTGATAAATCGGCTCAGCTGCACCAAATAGGCATTAAAGAGGAAAAAGTCACAGGTCTATGCTTCAAAGCATCATTTACTTTACCCAGTAACAACATAGATTCAAATAAGTGTTCTGTAATCGGCCCAGTCAATGTAATATATCCTCATCTTTGGAGGAATAAGGAGCAATAAGAGGAATTAAGAAAAAGCAGCACCCCTCAGTCTTACAGATGCATAGTTGGACAAAATGTATTGGTCATGGTGTCTTTTTTTTTTCTCCTTCAAGGAGAATCTCATAAGGATCAGCTTTTAGAGAAAGTACTTTAGAAAATGATGCATTTCCTTAAAGCCCCTGTCTAGAATGAGTAAGTCTAGGTGAGCTGTAGAATATATAAAACATTACCCTTTTTTCTTTTACTGGTATAACAATAATACATTTCAACTAACTGTGGGACTTTTGAGACCTGAAATTTGACATGTTTTTGAAATGTATCAGAGACAAAAATATCATTAAACCAAAATATTACTCAAATTACCTGTCTTTCTAGGAAAGGGTAGTGGTAGAACCTTTCCTGAATCAATTACTTTAATGCTGGGAGTATGGAAGCTATATGGAGCTGAACATATGGAGGGATGATTAAATCCTGAAAAGTCGTCATCATGTACTTTTTATATATTCCCTTCTTGAATGTTCATAGCATATTGAAGTTAACTCGAATAGGGAAGGACACACACATTGTATGATTTTGGCCAGATTACTTTGTACACGATCTTCAGTCTAAAAGCCTGTGTTGTTGTTGTTTTTTAAGACGTTTTTATTGATTTCAGAGAGGAAAGGAGAGGGAGAGAGAGATAGAAACATCAGTGATGAGAGTGAATCATTGATCAGCTGCCTCCTGCACACCCCACACTGGAGATCCAGTCTGCAACCCAGGCATGTGCCCTGACTGGAATTGAACTGTGACCTCCTGGCTCATAGTTCAATGCTCAACCAAGGAGCCATGCTGGCCAGACAAAGCCTGTTTTAATCAGAGGACAGTTGCTTATAATAATAGAGAGCTTAGCTGCTTTTGTGATCCATTAGGGTCCTGTTCTGAGTGTTCCTACTAGGGGAGAAAAATTGGTCTCTTAAAACCATCATCGGTTACTTTACTATTTATTTACTTTGTTTACTATTCATAATAAAAATATATTAATAAAAATGTCCAGTTAATTCTTAATTTTCTTGAAGAATTGAAAAATAGCAACAATGGATACACTATTGTTTTTTATTCAGCAAAAACCAAATTCGCCTTATGGGTGTTTGGATTGTGTGGCCTTCGTTTCCTTGCAGCTCCAGCTAACCTTTCCTCAACATATTCCTTGAAATGAGCTTGAGGTATTTGTTCTATATTTTATTTTAAACTTGGGCTCTGTCTTTTGCAGACAAATGACTTGTTAACATATTGTTTTTGAAGCACAATTTGCATTTCTGTGAACCTGGGATTAGGCATTATATGTACATAAGGAATAATTTATGTCTAATTAATAATTGATGCTTTTCCCTATTCTGACTGAGATTTTGTTCTGCATAACACGAGAAGTGCAGAGTACTCCCTAGTGATGACAAGAGAAAGCGTTTTCAAGAACAAATAACACCAAACATTGAAATCAGCTGCAATGTTTAACCACTTTCCTGCTACATATTGCATTTCAGAGTCTTTTTCACTATTCTTGCCTTCTGAAATTAGAAAATGTGTGCATATCATAATGCCCTATGTATCCCAAACTAAACGTGTGGTGGCCTCACATATCCAGAGGCACTGAGGAACTGGAGCACCTCTGACAACCAGAAAAGGAGACACAAAGCTCAGACACTAACACTCACTAATTTATTTTTTTTGGCAGAAAGTCCCTCAGGAATTCACTTAAAGCAGTGACTCTACATTTAATTTAATAGATTTTTTAAATTTAAAAATATTTATCGATTTATTATAATAATTCCAATTATACAAAGGTATTTACAGTAAAAAGTAACCCTGCTGCCTCCCTGTTCCCATTCAACTTCCCAGCAGTCATAAGTATTCCTCCTGCTTTTCTTTATTTTAATTTATTTTTAAATTAAATGTATTGGATGACATTGGTTAATTGGTCACATAAGTTTCAAGTATGCATTTCTATGACACATGATCTGTATGTGGCATTGAGTGCACCACCCACAGATCATCTTCTGTCACCATATATTTAGCCCTCTTTACCCTTTACTCCCACGCCCTTTCCTCCAGTAACCATTACACTGTTGTCTGTGTCTATGAGTTTCTGTTTTCTATGCCACATATAAGTGAAATAATATGGTTCTTGGCTTTTTTTGACTGATTTAGTTTGCTTAGCATACTATTCTCAAGATACAACCATGTTGTCGCAAATGGCAGTCTTTCACCTTTTCTTATGGCTAAGTAGTATTATCTTCAATCTCTTTTAAATTCAACAAGCTTGTTTTATTTTTTTATATTAAAACAGCAAATTAGAAGAGTGAGAAAGGCGCCTGCAAGGAGTTAGGAGTCCTAGTCGTCTGTCTCTAAGAATAGAGACAAAAATAAAAAGTGAAACATGAACACACGCAAAATATACAGGATGTCCCAAAACATGTTTATACACTTCAACAGCTGACAGCTCAGTAATGTTTCTTTCTTTTCAGCAGACTATGCTTTGAACAAAGGATTTGTCCTAAAATGCTACTGGAAGTTTGAAAATGCAGTTGAAGTACAAACACTGTCTTTCCAATTATTCAAAGTGTCTATACATTTTTTGGGGACACAGTATCTCCCCAAAACTGTATACACACTTTAACAGCTGAGAGCTCACTTAATTTTCACTTCTTTTCAGATTTAACTGATTTGAAATAATGGGTGAAGCCAGATTAAACTTTACCAATAAAAATTTATCCGCCAGACTTTTTATGGGGAGACATAAAAGACAAAGTTTAAGGTGCAAAACTGTCAACAGTTGATGAATTGAGGGCATACAAATACCAAATGAAATGATTTTGATGTTTGTGATTCCATTGTTTCGCATTATCAGCAGTGCCTGGACCAGAACAGTCATCAGTTTGAAAACAGGTTTTAACAACAACAACAAAATTATTCATTTCTGTAGATTCTTTTAAATTTTGAAAATGAACTGTATGTCAATAAACACTGACTTTATAGTCATTCAAAATATATATAAATTTTTGGGACCCCCTATATTAATACAGTCACAAATACTCCAAAGTCATGATGATACAGAACTTAATTTGCATCAGTTCTCAAGCAGAACTTTTAAATGAAGCATCGTAAGAATGTGTTCCAATAAGAGAGAAGTTTTCTGGCAGCATTTTCTAGAATGTGGGGATTAGAGCTAATTACATGCAATATATTTAGCACAAAGAATACACCCAAAATCTCTTATTACTGCTAGAACAGATCAACCCAGTCTCAGTTTTCCTTCTTTGGTTTTAATATTTTCTCTTACCCATCATGTTAAGAATCAAAATATTCTCATCCAAAAATATTAAATTACAGTACAGGAGCACATCAGTATTTACTGACATCTCCTGTACATTCACCTGCTCAGGCTTTCGCTCCCTAGTCTTTGTCCTTAGACTTCAGAAGAACCGGTTTCTTAATGTTTTCAATCTAGCACCTTTCGGATGGTTTCCTGATTCCATCACTTAGATTTGACTCCAAGTGTAACATTTCATTATTCTCTCACATTCCTTCCAGCTGACTAAAGGAAGGTAGCTCCTGTCTGCAGGCCCCTTTCTTAGAGCATTCACACTAGAAAAATTGTAATAGTAAATTCTCTCTGTGCCCCTTTGATATGTAAATATTTTTAAATGCCTCTTGCTTCTTCTGCTACCCAGGAATGTCTTTCTCTAAGGAGTTGGGAGCCATCTCTTTGATTTGTAATTCTCCAGAAACACAGTGCCATATCATGCAGGCTGTGGGAGGGTGAGTCCTCACTTCACTGGGTGCCTAGCTCCAAGTTGTAAACCAGTCTCCTGCCTTGATACTGAGAAAGTACACATTTCCTTCGGGTACAGCCAGTTAGGAAACACCCATGGCCTCCCCCTCCCCCTCACCCTAACACACAGTACCTCAGAGAAGTTCAGATTGAGCTCTGGTCTCTCTCCCTTCCTGCGACAGCCTTGAACAAAGTCTTCCTTGCCAAGTTAACTTTGTCTAGTGCCATTTTTTGCTTTGACATCTTCAATAGATTGACCTATGTACCTTCTGCTTTTACTATTCCAACTCCCATGTCAAATCAGTACTTCACCTTCTCTATTTATTACATCAACGTCACTTTATATGACTGCAGATAATTAGACGATCTTTTTCCTATTTGCATGGAGTTTTCCCAAACTTTCAGTACTTTCCTAAATCCAAATAAGCTGTGCTAATATTAGATATTTACACTTTATCATTTTGATAGCTTAAGTGGTATTTCAAATTAATTTTATTTGTTTCTTCCTTACACATTGCTGCCATTGTGATCTCAAAAAAAAAAAGAAAAAAAGAAATGTTATACTCTTCTGTCAAGACTTGAATTATTCCCATTGCCTCTAGAGTTAATTCTAATTTAGAAGAGATGTTCCATCACTTAGCACTGTCTATGTCACAAACCTAACTTTTGATCTTGTCTTCCAATTTAATTTGGGCTCCAGTCATACTGAGTTGATTGACCACTTAATAATATTTCAGTGTTTTCTATGTCCTTGACTAGACTGACATAATTTCCTAATGCATATGCTCATTCATTCCCTTACTCATTCAAAGGTTTCTTTGAAATCTTCGTTAGGCCCTCATTAAAGGCCTAGCAGTAAATTTTCCCTCCATGTATCTATTTGTGCCTGATGATACTGGCATTCTCAAGGTGCCATGAGGAAAATAATTTCCTGATACTCCTCTCCCCACCAGAAGGATGGGGTTTCATGGAAAGTTTTATCCATGACGTAAAATTAAGGAGATTCCCTTCCAAGGTCCCCTCTCTGTCCCTTTCACCATGGAAGTAGTCCAATATTTATGTCAGCAAGGCTAGAATTGAGGATACCGCCTTCTGCTCCACGTTAAAGTCCAGTCCGATCCAGCATCCTGCATGTGGAATCAGCATGGCCATGAGCCATGCGGCTGGCTAAGTCGAGATGGCTATGGAGGGAAAACAGGTCAGCACACTCTTGAGAGCAAGGGTGCGAAAGCGAGTGAGAGAGAGCGAACTCTTGGGGAATTTAACCTTCCACAATTTCACACACTTGCAGGGGCTCTGCTCTTCTAGCCAATGATCTATTCCCGGGGCTAGAGTGACAGGCAACATGTTCCCTACATCACCCCAACTTTGCTGTGCATGTACCCCGTTCTCCCTTTGTTTGACCCCTTCCTTCAGTGATGTGCAGGGAGTGGCTGGTGGTTTCCTGAGGAGTGTGAAGATGCAGCTTCCTGGTAAAGCTGCCCTAGGTGACCATGCTTATAATGTCTGGCCTCCCCTTTGCTCTTTTCCTAATGGAAGTATTAACTGGGCAATTATGACGATAACAATACTACCTCCTTTTTCAAGATTCAGCTTAGTGCCTACTCTATAAAGCATTTTCATCCCTCTTTCCCTATCATATAAATTAACCTTTCTTCCTCTTTTCCCCAGCTCTACTCTTGTCACAAAACACTTAACATTTTTAGCACTTGTTTACATATTTAATAACTAAAGTCCAGAAACTATTTTTATTTCAGTAAATAATGTTTTAGTGGATGGAGGAACATTGTCCATTTTTTTCTGAATTTGAGTTATTTTTGTTTCTTTTTAAATCTAAATTCATTAGTGTGAATGCCTTTACCGCCTATTGTTTTCGTGCTCCATAGACAAGATCTCTCACGTGTAATGTTCTCATTTGCTTGGCTTAGATTTCTAGTTAGTTACCTTATTGAATGGTCTGATTCTTATATAAAGACAGAAATAGGCACTTAATAAGTTAGTCTATTGAGGAAAATATCCTTGAACCTGCTTAATAATTTAAGACACATCTTATCTAACAAGAGCCCTCAGTGCATAAATCATTCTGGATAAATAAATTTTCCCAGTAGTTTACCATTTTAAATAGCCAAAATTTAAAATTCTAGTGAAAGAAGGTATTTTAGATGTGAAAGGAGATGTTTTAGATGTTTATTATATATGCTATTAATTTTAATTAGAATACATAGGATAGAATTTAATATATTTTCATGTTTCCTTTACCATGTAAGGTCATCATTTTGAACAGCTGTAGCTATAATCTTTTGGAGCGTCAAGGAGCAGCCCAGGGTTTGAGAACTGAGAACCCTGGGCTACTGTGTACACATCCTACCTATCATAGACCTCTATTTATATATTATACTGAAGACATACACTCTGATTTATCAAAGTTTTATATCTCTGCTTCTATTTTCATATTAGTCTTGTAACATAGCTAATGTTCTGTGTCATATACAAGAACAAATCCTCTTATATGATAAAAGGGTAATGTGCAAATTGACCCTAACAGCAGAACGATTGGGGATGACTGTTCACTATGACACACACTGACCACCAGGGGGCAGATGCTCAATGCGGGAGGTGTCCCTCATGGTCAGTGTGCTCCCACAGGGGGAGCTCTGCTTAGCCACAAGCCAGGCTTTCTGCTGCCAGTACAGCGGTGGTGACAGGAGCCTCTCCTGCCTCCTCAGCAGAGATAAGGATGTCCGACTGCAGCTTAGGCCTGCTTCTCGCTGTCAAGTGGACATCCCCCGAGGGCTCCTGGGCTGTGAGAGGGATGTCTGACTGCGAGCTTAGGCCCGATCCCCTGGGGAGCGAGCCTAAGCCAGTAGGTGGACATCACAAGGGGTCCCAGACTGCGAGAGGGCACAGGCTGGGCTGAGGGACACCTTGAGTGCACAAATTTTTGTGCAACAAGCCTCTAGTCTATATAAATAAAAATGTAAATATCCGTTTGTTCAAAATCTCAAATCTCTGAAAATTCTTCACTGATTGTTTTGAAATTTTGACACAACATTGCATTTGAATACGTGCATGTTTTTCACACCTGTGACAGGTAAAAACATGATTTTAAAAAAAAAACAGGTAAAAACATGCTTTTTTGAAAAACAGCACCATCTGTTGGACATAAAAGCAACACACGCTACAAATTTAATATTATTCAGTTTAACATTCAAAGCCAGGCAGTCACATACAAGTCTGTCCACACTGTTGTGGAAGCATATGAAGTGGTTAATTATCCAACAGAATTTTGGAATTCACTGGATCTGCCAGGGATGCCACCGCATGTACTGCAATTGAAAATGGGCGTGCCAATTATCATGTTGTGAAATAGCAATCAGCGCAGGGCTGGGCCTCGAGTCAGGGCTGGGTTGGGTGTGGGTAAGCTTCCTCAATTCCTTTTTTCTCCAGCTTTTGGGCAGCTCAGCAAAGGCGGGAGTTGGGAGCAGCTGGCCTGCTTTAGGTGTGGGGCGCGGGGCATGGGCTGCCTGTGGGGAGTCAGGGTGCAGGCCGGCGCTGGGGGGCCCGGGTTGCAGAGGAGCATGTGTGTGAGGCCAGACCAGCCAGGCAAGGTGGGGGTTGTGGTGTGCCAGGGGCAGCTGCCCGGGAAAGCACATTGTATACCCACAAGCATTGAGCAATTAAACATATTAGAAACGTGCACTTTCTCTTTTCTTTCTTTTCCATTTAACCAGACTGAGCCTCAGCAACGTGTGGCTGGGTACAGCTAGTTAGTCATAAAAATAAATGTCCAAAAGGAGAAGTGAATATTGCTGTTTTATTTTGAGGTTTTACACACGCACACACACAATGATGTGTAGTTTGCCTTTGGATATAAAAAATAAAGTAAAACTGGCTCAGGAGCCAGCATGTTAAGCACTATACTGCATTGCCATGTAATCCACAAACCGTGTCTAATTTATCTTAAACCTGCTTTGCTTCTGTGTGTAGCAGAGTTTCTGGCATACATTAGGTAATTAATAAATTCTTATTGGATAAACAACATATGAATGCATAACTAAATTAATAAGTAAATTAATCATTTCATATTATATACACATAAAATATTGGTTTAATTGAATAGGTTTTCAAAATCAGTTCATTCTGTGTTTTTTTTTTTTGCAAAATAATTCAACATTATTCATCCTTTATGCTGTTTGTAATCAGAACATTTAAAATTTTAAACTTGATTCTGCTCTTTACTGTCTTGCTCAAAGTATCTAACCAACAGATGAGCCTCAGTTAGTTCATTTAAAAATGACAAAGATAATATATTCTCCCATTCCACCTCACATCATTGTTTTCCAGATCTGTGTAATGTTGTGTTTTTTAAAAATTACACAAGGAATTATGTGAAGATGTACAAATTAGGAGATATATTTTCATGTGATGGTCTGAATTGTTCTTAAACATTGCTAATGGAATCCTATATGAATCTTCTCTGAGTAACAATCAGTAATAAATAGTTGAATTTTCTTCAGTCACATAAAACCATTTTAAGATTTATCTAGCTCACCCAGATGGGTCCTAAAGAAGATTCTTTCCACAGAAGGGTTTGCATTTACACATGTGAGTTTCTATTGATGTCAAAGCAAACATCAACCAAGGAAAGAGGCTCTTAAACTGTCTAACTGCTTAGATGTCAGACCCAGGGATTCACAGGGAAGAAAGATCTAAAAATAGGTTTCACAGTGTCTTAGGAACAACTGGGTATAAGTAAGAAAACATCTCCCAGAACATGGCCTCTGCCTGGAGTCAGAATGAAAGGTACACAAAGAGCAAATGAACAACAACAAAGATGACTCAATCATCATCTAATCCAATAAAAGAGTAATATGCAAATTAACCATCTCTCCAGGATGCCTGAGCCATGCCCACCAGCCAATCAGAGCAGCTGTATGCAAATTAACCCAGCCAAGATGGCGGCTGGCAGCCACGGAGCTAGAGTAAACAGCAGGCTTCCGTTGCAACTGCCTGCCTAGGCTGGCTGAGCCTCTGCTCATGGTAACAATGTTTCAATTATAGAAGCCACGGAGCTGAAACAAAAAGGAGGCTTCCTTACCTGCCTAGACCTCAGCTCAAAACAACAGTGTTTCAATTATAGAAGATAAATAAACCTCAGAAACCTGATTCCAGCCAGCCTCACTGGGACCTTGGGTCAATGAGAGCTGTGGACAGCCTGAAAGCCTGAAAAGGGTCCTCAGCCCCACACTCAGGCTGGCCAGGTACCCCAGTAGGGACTCAAACCCTGAAGGGATTGTGGGCAGCCTGAAAATGGCCCTCAACCTGTCACCCAGGCTGGCCACACCCCAATGGGGTGAGGGTCCACACTGGGGGACTTGGCCAACCTAAAAACATCCAACAGCCCCTCACTCAGGCTGGCCAGGTACACCAGCAGGTGGACATCCCCCAAAGGGTCCCAGACTGGGGTAGGGCACAGGCCTGGCTGAGGGACCCCCCGAGTGCACAAATTTTTGTGCACCAGGAGCCTAGTATATAATAAAGAGGTAATATGCAAATTGACCATCACTCCAACATACAAGATGACCACCCCCATGTGGTCAAAGATGGCCTCCCCATGTGGACACAAGATGGCCACTACAAGGTGGCTGGCAGAAAAGGACAGTTGTGGGTGATCAGGCCAGCAGGGGAGGGCAGTTGTGGGTGACCAGTCCTGCAAGGGAGGGAAGTTAGGGGTGACCAGGCCTGCAGAGGAGAGGAGTTAGGGGCAATTGAGCTGGCAGGGGAGGGATTAGGGGGTAATCAAGCTGGCAGGCAGGCAAGCAGTTGGGAGGCAACAGTTCTGAATTGTGAGAGGGATGCCCAACTGCCCATTTGGATCGGGCCTAAACGGGCAGTCGGACATCCCTGGAGTGTTCCCAGATTGAAGAGGATGCAGGCTGGGCTGAGGGACACACACATACCCCTGTGCACAAATTTCGTGTACTGGGCCTCTAGTTAACTATAATTGGTATCTACAACATGTGAGGAACAGAATAGGAAGTTATTGCATAGTTTTAATCACACATCAAAGCAACATAGCCCATAGTTGGGTTATTTAGGGTTCCCAGAATGAAAGGACAAGGCCAACATCAAAGTCAATGGCCTAGAACACCAAAAAGCTCTCTATTTTAAATTGGCACCACACTGAAAAGGCCTAAGGTTATTCTGGGTCTAACTTAGTCCCAGTGCATCCAGAATGAGAACCTGGATAAGACAGCAAGAGGGAAGGAAAAGAGAAGTGCTGTTTTCAGTACTATTTAATGTTACTTAACATTGTCAAACCAGTACTCAAGCTTGGAGACCTCTTGGGTGCCCCAGACGTGTTGTTCTCCTCATTGACAGAGTCAGTGTTGGTCATAAATCATGTATCTAAAAATAAGCATTGCTTTGCTTTAAATGGGGAGAGGGAATTAAGTTGTTTTTTTAACTGAATGTTTCAGGTAATTCTGAACTCTGATGAAGATAAAACTATTAGGCTATCCAGTATCATGAAATGCAGAGCTAGAGAAATCGGTTTCTACCAGTGGTGACTTCAGAATATGCAGGTAGAAATGGCTTAGAAGAGGTAATCTTCTGTTTGGAAATATTTGTTTAGGGAAGAGATTAGGTCTGTCTTGAAACTATTTACATAGTAATCATAATGCTTCCATTTAAACTGAATGTTTATTTTGAGTGATTTTAGGGCCCTGATTCAGACACACAGGCTACAAACTCCCACCACCACTAAGGCAGTCATTGCTGTTTGCAACACAGAAAGTTGGGAAAAAATAGTAAGAGAAAGTTATAAGATAACTGTATACAACAGTTGTATAAGGGAATGATGTATAAATGAATATAAATTTTCTATACTAAGAAAAGGATTTTGAGAGAAGAAATGTCTACGTGGTTCAGAATAATTTTACATAATAAATGAGGTAAGAAGGGCTTCAGTTAGAGATTAAAACTTAGGTTGGGCCTGGCTAATGTGGCTCAGTGGTTCATCATTGACCTATGAACCAGGAAATCTCGGTTTGATTCCTGGTCAGAGCACATGCCCGGGTTGCAGGCTCAATCCCCAGTGTGGGGCATGAAGAAGGCAGCTGATCAATGATTCTCATCACTGATGTTTCTATCTCTCCCACTCCCTTCCTCTCTGAATTCAATAAAAAAATTTATATTTAAAAAACAGGTTGGATTGGAAGAAGATAGAAGAGGGGAAATTTCTTAGGCATCAGCATTTGGAGAAATAGTATCTGAGAGAAGTCGCCACCCCTCCCCATACTGTCAAGTAATAGGAAATGGGGCTGTGCTCTGGTCTTTGAATTCCAGAGCTACTCATCATGGTGCTTGAATATTGCTCTAGTTCTATGCAGGATGGAAGAACTGGTGAGTCTCTTTTAAGTTCAAAAATAGTGTGTGTGTGTTCTCTATAATGTACAGTTTTGAAATGATAGTTTTTATTGGATCTACTCCAATAGACTGTTAGGGACTTACCAAGTTGTCTCTGGGCCATGACCTCGTTCAGCAAAAAAACATGCCTAGATGTTAGTAATTTCTGCGCCAATGACCAATGAAGACAGTGGGCAATGTTGCTATATATCCCCAAATTCAAATGTAATACAGTGATCCTGGCACTTTAGCATGAGTATTTGCTTGAAAAATTTAACTTCATCATGTTTATCTATGTGTTTCTTGGTATTATATTCAATAATTTTTTGAAGAAAGATTCTGCATCAGTTAAACAAGGCTACTAGTTATATTAAAAAATTTTTAAAAACGTGAATGAGTTCACAAGTACTGAGCCTCAAATACAGCAGCATTTAATATGCATTAGCTTTTTTCTAATTTTTACCAGAAACAGAGGCTGTTAAAGAGAACATGAAACTCTCCCGTCCAAATTTGATACATATAAACAGTATACATAGGGACAATTTAAACATTTTTCTACAAGCATCATGGGAAATAGTTAGCATTGTCTTCCACAAAATATCCTTTTGCCTTTATCAGAGATAAGTAATCTGCTAGAGCAGGATTTTTTAATGCTACATAGAAGATATATGGATCAATAACAGGGCTGGTCAGTTTACTACGCTTAACACAACATCGCCCAAACAGCCACAGTATGTTTTCACTTGGGCATATTCCATTCTTTTTCTCTGCCTTGTTGAAGTTCTAAGATTCATCAAATATAATCAGTTGTCTCAGTCTCCTGAAGCACAATTTAGTTTTTGTTTAAGTGAAGGTGTCAGTCTTAAGTTAAAGCTCTGCTGTTCTCATGACTTATGATTGTCCTGGGACATCACACTTAATGCTCATGGATATGATTTCCCTGCCTGTGATATAGTGTTCATATCTGTCCACCATAGCATTAACCTTGTGAAAGTTAACAGCCTAAAATATGGTCAGAATATCATATGGGCTCCTTTATCATTAAAATTATCCTCATTTGAGGCTTTACATTTTCATTTTAAGAACTGATTTTTAGTATCTATTACTAACAAAGGTCTAGTAAATATAGTAAAATAAAAAATAAATAAACATCTAAAGTAAAATCATGAAATGTCTGGAATACGCTGTATTTATTTATTTATTTATTTATTTTAAAATATATTTTATTGATTTCAGTGAAGGGAGATGGAGAGAGAGATAGAAACATCAATGATGAGAGAGAATTATTGATTGGCTGCCTCCTGAACGCCCCACAATGGGGACTGAGCCTACAACCCAGGCATGTGCCCTGACCGGGAACTCAACCCATGACCTCCTGGTCCATAGGTGGATGCTGAACCACTGAACCATGCCTGCTGGGCAATATAGTGATTAAACTGAGAAAACCAATTTACTTTAGATTCTGGTTTGTCTTTTTTTTTTTTTAAGTGAACTGCACATCTGTGATTGCTTTCATTGCTTTGAAACATGGAATTATAAGAATAGTACCAAAACTTTCTAACCTTGGACAGATTATTTTAAATTTTCCTTAGTTTTATCCATATTCTCTGGAGGAGCTGCATGAATGCTAGCAATCATGACTTGAAATAGTTAAGAGTCTAAGTCAGTGAAAGCCAAGATATTGTGAGGAGAGTTAGAGGGAGAGAGAGAGCTATGCGTTAGGTTAACCATAAAAACATCCCAATTCTGGGGTAAAACAGGAGGTAGATCACACTCCCCTAGCTTGCCAAAGTTAACAGCCTAAAATATGTTCAGATATAGAAAGCAGGAGAAAGTTTCCTCTGGTAGCAGAAGTGACTGTTTCTGAAAGAAAAACAAGAGTTAGGAGGTATTTTGGTAAAGAAAAAAAACTTGCTATCTAGTAGAAATTGGAAAGGAAGTTCCTCTTTGATGAACTGCTATTGTTTTCATCTGAGAGTCAGGGTATGGTATGAGGGTTTTTGAAAAGCCAGCCTTTTCTGAGACATCTACAAATACCAGAATAGTGAATAACAGAGCACACTAACTTCCCAGGGTAGAAGCCTAAGCATCCAGAAGTTTTATGACTTTGGGTAAACCCAAATGGAAAGCACCTGGACATCACCTATTGTGAGGAGAAGATATAGGATATTCAGTGAGGAAATTACCAAGTTTTTACACCAGCCA
>PVJC01000385.1:106240-129992 GCA_004026665.1 Murina feae
TGGGGGGGGGGGGGGGGGGGGGGGGTCCCTCAGCCCGGCCTGTGCCTTCTTGCAGTCTGGGACCCCTCAGGGGATGTCCACTTGCTGGTGTGCCTGGCCAGCCTGGATGAGGGGCTGATGGCTGTTTGCAGGCTGGCCAAGCCCCCAGTGGGAACCCTCACCCCATGGGTGCGTGGCCAGCCTGGGTGAGGGTCAAAGGGCCATTTTCAGGCTGCCCACAGCTCCCATTGACCCAAGGTCCCAGCGAGGCTGGCTGGAATCAGGTTTCTGGGGTTTATTTATCTTTTATAATTTAAATTTTGTTGCCTTGAGCAAAGGCCACAGCCAGCCTAGGCAGGCAGTTTCCTCCATCACTGGTGCAATGGAAACCTCCTGTTTGCTCTAGCTCCATGGCTGCTGGCCGCCATCTTGGCTGAGTTAATTTGCATATAGCTGCTCTGATTGGCTGGTGGTTGTGGCTTGTCTGGTGGGCGTGGCTTAACTGTAAGAGAATGAGGGTCAATTTGCATATTACTATTTTATTAGAATATATATATATGATTAAGAGTCATTAAAGATGTTACATCTCTGGTGTTTTTATAGGTAATTTTATTTTCTGGAGACTAGATTATTGATTTCTAGAAGTTATGAAAATGATTCCCTTGCTTCTGTATTCTCTGTGATGCCTTACTGCGCTCATGACTGATGGTCAATAAGTACTTAGTGACAGATGGATTAGGTGTACATTCTTTTTAATCTAAGCTTTCATTTTCCTCCTCATTTGAACTCAGGTACTGAATCCCTGGCATCTTTGCAGGACATGCCATTTGACTTGACCTGGAAATGGAGGAATGTTTGTGAGGAGAAGAGGGTTTACACTTTCGTTTTGCTCTGTTGAATTCATGAAAGCTGGATGTGTGGACAATCACATGGGACACATAATAACTGATTGTTTGAATGGAGGTCTCCACCAGCTCAGACGGATTCCTTCATAGTGTTAAAGACAAGGAAACGGAGGCTGGAGATGAGAGCATTTGTGGTAAATATCTACTTGCTTCAGATGCTTTACTGTTTTATTTTAGCACTGACTTTTCCTTTGTACCCTCTGTCTTCAACTGTGGGACAATTTTAGACTCTTAAGATCCTAATTAATCAACATTTAAATTGTCTTGTAAAAAAAGACACACATGCAGTTTTCAGCATTCTCCTGTCCTAGCTGTAAAATGGGAGAGATCTTAATCCTTTAAGTAGTTGGAATCACTGCTTGAAGATGTGAAACATCCTTATTATTCTTAAAAGACAGCACAGAGTGCTTTCTACTTAGTGTTAAATGCAGGCTTTAGAGAGGGTAGTCATTCTTCACACCAATAGTATGTCTTTGTAAATGGGTCTCCTACTGCATCAAAGATTGTGGGGTGCAATATGAGGAGAGCCTCTTTCAATTTCCTCCTGTGCTGTCAGCTATTTAGTCTGAAGCTGTTGACACTTCCTTGGATATAAATGATTTTATCTTCATTGCTGACAATGTTGGATTCAATGTCCTTTCTGATACAGTATTTGCTGAAGAAATTGTATTGATTTACAGAGTCTCCCTTCTGTAATTCCCCTAACATCTCAAGGCCTTTTAGGTTAACCAGTTTCTTTCAAACACCCTTCAAGATAAAAACCTATTGGTTTTCAAAATATCAGCAGGATCTGGCAATGTGGGAATCAGTGTTGGCCTTAGTAATTAATAATTTACATTTATGTAGCTATCTTTACAAATTCAGTTCTAGCAGTGTTTAACATTTTATACCTTGATTTTTTTAACCACCAATAGTTCTGCTTTTCTCTTGATGTATTTTCTTCAGATGTATAGGTGAAAGCAATGATTTATTTGAGTGAAGTAAGGAAGAAGCAAGGGAAATTAACTCCCTTCACCTACTCCCCCTTTAAACAATCAATAATTCCTGTTCTCATCCAGGGTTTAATCATTGCCTGTCTGGGTTATTGCAGATTTCTTCTTGGTCTTCCTATCTTTGACCTCTGTTCTCAGTAGAGAGTTCAAAAACTTTGGCTAAATTCATCTTCCTCTCCCTGAAACCATATTACTAGTCCAACTGTCTCTCTTGCTTTTGGAGTTCAGTTTGAATTTCTTGATTGTGGTCAACCTAGTGGAAACCAATTTAATTTTCTTCTACCCTGAAGTCAGAGTGCTTTTTTAGTTCATCCATTTTCTTTAAGTTGTCAAAAGTTCTTTAAGGCAGTTTTCTAGATGGTTTGTTGAATGTATGAAGTGACTTTTCAATCATATTCTATTGGTAAAATACGATCCTTAAATGTGAGTTTAGCCCAGAAACTACACAATATATTTTAAGTTTATACATACTGTTGCCAATAATGCAAGTGACTCTGAGTAAGCATCTTATTGGTGTTGTTATGTCGCTTTTTCACATTTGTCATTCAAATTGACATGCCTCACATGGTTATGATGACAGCTTGCTGTCTATAATATATTCACCAAATCTATATTGTTTTTATTTTAAACATCGTTCTCCCTGTTTTGTGTTCCTTTAGAAAAAATTTTGCATAAAATCACTTTTCTCAAAAACAAGAAATGGGGTGTAGGTGTTAGAATGAAGAATTAGGATGGGTAAAAATGAGAGAAAGGGCAGAAGTGATGAGTCATACACCAGAAATACAGAAGCTGTCCTTAAGGTGAAGGATGAGCGATTAGAATCTTATAGGCTACAATGGGCTTCTCATAGGATCTTTGACCTTCATACACTGACATTTCCTCTAATTCTTATAGATAGTGCTACCTTTTGTGTACTCCTTATTCAGTTCATTTATTCAACAAATATGTAATGAGGGAATACCATATTCCCGGAAGTATTCTGAGAAATGGACACAATGTAATGAACAAGGCAGTCAAGCCTTTCTAATGGTGTTTTAGTTTCTAGGAAAAAATAGGGAATGGGTTTGAGATAGAATATAAACATGAAAAACAGCAGATATACACAATGATTTAGATTGTGCTAAATACAGAAAATAAAATAAACATAAAAGAGTGTGACAGGAGTGGATGGGAGGAATTTCACCTGAAACCTGGATAATGAAAAGTTTGCTATGTGCAAAGCTAAAGGCAAAAAATTGCAATCAAGCTTTGTGTTCAAAGAAGAGAAGAAAGCCATCATGGCTGGAGAAGGCTGAGGAAGAGGGAGGATTTAGGAGAATGAAGTTGTGAGGCCACCATACTAATAACTAAAACACAAAGGAAAAAGATAGATAAATAGGTAGAGGATAGATAGACGGTAGGTAGGCAGGTAGGTACGTAAATACTAAATGACAGGAGTTTAGGAATGTTTCCCAAGTAGAGATAGGACTCATAGAACTGCTAGGAAGAGAGGCATTAATTAAAAGCAGACAGAACTGTGTAATCAAGACAAAATGATGGGACTTGCTGATAATTGTCAAGCTGGCATTACAGAGAAAAGAAAAGGACGTTTTCCCCCTTCCTCTTTAGAGAGCTATCACATCTCAGGGGCTGACATCAAAACAGCCCAAAAGACCAAACATTTTGGTAGTATATGTGATGTTATTTCTGGAAGAACAAGAGGTGATGACCTCAGGCATGAGAAGGAATGCAACCCCTTCACGCTTACATTCATAGTGAAGACAAATGTACAGACAGAAAATTTAATAGCATAAGTTATTTTCAAACCTTTGCAAAATTCTGGACCGCCATTTTTGCATACTATTTTTGAAACACTAATTCATGTTTTCTTCCAAAAACATTCCATATTGACAAAACCCTCAAGGGGTAGTGAAGGAGGTAATTAAGCCAACATGACAAAATTCCATTAAATAATTATCCAGGGGCTTAATGGAATAACACACTGAGTTGGCTGCTACATTTGTAAGAGACACACAAAAACAATGAAGTAAGGACCAAAGGTTTTTTATCCTAAGAGATTGGAGTCAGGATGCAGAAAATCTCACTTCTATCAGCAGCCCTAACATTCTTTAGTCTCAACTCCACTTTTGCAAAATGTTTGGAAAAGTGATTACAATATCTACTAACATTGGAAAATAAAGTTTGTAGGAGTTACCACAAATAGCTAAGTTGGACACCAATTTTATGAATGCCTTTCCCCCATGATGGAGCTTTGGAGGATCTGAGATTCTTCTCCCCATTTCCATGGTAATGGAGTTTCTGTGTACCATTTGATAAATCAAAAATGTTTTTCCCCCTCAAATCCATAGTTACATAGTATTGTCAGTACCTTACAATCATGTAGAACAACTTCATTAATGTGTTAACTATATGTGATATTCTTAGATTAAAGGCCTATATAGAGAAAGAGAAAAGGTTTATCAGCAGTTATCCATCTAACCATGATTGAGTGACTGAAAAAAAATAGCCCATTGTAATATTAAAATACTATTTGGAAACACTGTATTTGTGTTGCTTTCTAAAGTGTTGTTTATGCTACTTATTTTTCCTTCTTGGTAAATGTGTTATTAAAAAAATAATTCTGAATCATGAGCCATTTCCGGGGGAAAATTAATTCACTGTGTCATTAGATGGGCTTAGTTTGTTGTTATAACCATGAGTGTCAATAGGGAATTCACAAAGGCGTTGATGTTGATGTAGATCTAGAGGAGTGGAGGGCTGACAGGGGAATCCAGGAAAGTAAAAGGCATGTGTGAAGGACCAGAGTTATGACAGGATCTGGGATGTTTGTGGAATGGTGATAACTTAAAAATTGCTTGAAATATATGGGACAATCGTAAGAGATTAGAGCTTGGCAATACAAGGTAGATAGATAACCAATATTAAAAATCTTGCATGCCTTGCTAATACATTGGGAATTTATTTTATAGGAAACTGACATGACTGAAGAAGTAGCTAGGCACATGACCATGTTTCAGTTTGAAAATCTTAAATATAGTTCCAATAAAATATAGTTCCAAGTGGGCTTGAAATGCCCACTTAAGAAAGAAGTTAGGAGTCTGGTGCTATAACCAGGGAGAGTATGATGATGATTCCTTGAACTAAAGAAGAGAGAGTCTAGAGATATTTACAAATACCCTGAAATGACTAGATTGGATGACCTTCTGAATATGGAGGTGTAAAGATGCCAACACTGAGAACGTAATGCAAAAATCACTCAGTTCATTACTACAATTTTCCACCAAATTCGCTTGTCTAGATATGAAATGTTAATAAAAGCAAGGGAGACATATGGCTCATGCCTGTTGCCAACAGAATATTAACAAACAACACAGTTGGACCAGATGTAAAATCAACTGGAAATAAATCTAGGCGCCAGTAGTGACTGTTATATTTTCTGAGTTCTCTTTCTCCTTTTCACACATCTGTCATTCTGCACTGTTGTCAAACAAAACAAAACAAAACAAAACAACAACAAGAAAGAAAGAAAAAGTAGGAGAAAGACAAATATTTTAATAGGGTAAAAGCCAGTGTAATTTTTTGCCTTTTCAAATAATTTCCTTAACTAAAAAAAGCTATCATCCCAACAAAATACAGCATTTCACAGCTATGCTCATAATTTAAAAAGAACACAATTAACTCAATTTATCCCATTACTGTAAAGAACATTACACTCACTTCTCTTTTAGCTTCACTTTTATTTGACTTTGTATATGTAGCAAGAATATTTTTTCCTCTGGCCTAAATGTTTGTTACTTCTTGCTCTTTTCTTTTCAATTTGCTTTTGTATTATTTCAAATTCTATTTTTTTTTTTGTCAAAACAAAACCTCTGACATATAAGGTGAAGGTGGGCTAAGGGGAAACAGAGAAGTAACCTGTGATAAAACAACTTGCGAAGATTTGGAGGGATAGTTTAACTCTGCAGTCTCCTAGAACTTGTGGCTTTTGAACAATAACATGAGATAAAAATAATAATGTGCACTTTGCAGTGGGTGAGTCCATTTAAATGTACTGACATGCGATATATTTGAATGAGAAGAGAACCACAGGATGAGTTTTACTTTTCTCTCTTTTTCTGAGTGTTGATTGGATTAGAGAGACATTTCAGCCCCCTCTCCATTATGAAGGTGTCAAGAGCTTATCACCACGCTTCCTAAACTTTCCTACCAAAAATTACTAGTGACATTAGAGAGTCACATTATTTTTCTCTAATAAAGAGATAGATGGGTTACCCATTTATGGGACAAACACAGTTTTTGGTTTTATGTAATGATCAAAATCTATGAGACTAGCATTCTGCCCTACAATCTGGTTGTACTGATTGAAATAGTAAGTTTTGCTAGGCTTTGCATAAAAATAATGCTCCAGGGGGATCGGTGCATGGCATTGTCATTTCCTATATCCCCTGAAAGACTCAAGATTTCTGATCTCGTGGTACACAGACTTCAGTTTGAAAATAATTATGATGTTCTGCTACATGGCAATGTTTGGTCAATTACTCAGAAGCAGAACAGTTGGCTGAATGGATTACCGGGAGGGGGGGTCAGGGGGGGGAATGTGGTAAATGCATCCAGGCACCACTGTGCTCATGTGCCCAGGCTAACCTGCTTATACAATTATGTATTTCAGGGATTCACGCTTTGATTTTACCCACTTTAAGCTAGCTTAACAAAGAGATAACTTGGTTATATCACTCTTTCATGACATATCATGAAACAAAATAAACCAAAAGACAACACAAAAGAGAATCACTCCCCCAAAAGCAGAAGATGAAAACAAAATGCGGAAAACACAACAACTTGTCGGTGGTAGCCTGATGTCTGAAGACAATTGGACAGATTCGCTAGCTCAGAACCACGACACATCCTCCTAATCATCATCCCCTGCAGGAACTTGGCAGGTGTCCAGTCCTGATTGTTGGCACTGCGAACTGTTTATAAACTTAGAGCAATATTTGTTATATGGATAAGTGGATCCTTAAGTTAAAGCTCTTATGTCCCAATTTCCTTGACTGAGTAGGAATGGCAGTCTTTAGAATGGACTTCAACACAGTGCCAGATTAATTCAGACATAACTCTATTTGATGCCACTGGGGTTTAGCATGCAGCCACCCCCAAAATTCTAAGAATGTACTAAATTTTATACTTTTGCTTTCAGTAGCACAAAACTAGAGTTTCGTCAAAGTATAGACATGATAAGTACCATGATTACTGGTGACGTCCTCTTTCAAATACCTAAGATCTCTAGAAAAGCCAGGACATGATCAAATCTTTCAAGAAGGATAGTAAGCCTCTTTCATTTTGGATGGCTCCCTTTCTGGCCTTTGGAAAAATATATAGGGTTGTGGCTCTTATTCAGAGCTCTCAGTTTGCTGATGAAGATAATGGATAAGTCTTTGGCTCAGGTAGCTCAGTATTAGAGACAACAGTCTGTTTCACAAGAGGCATCTATTTCTTATTTTCACATGAAATAAACCGAGAAGGCATAAGTTGTGTAGACTAGGGGTCTGTGAGTTAAAAGATGCTTTTTACATTTTTAAATGATGGGAAAAATCAAAAGAAGAGTAAGATTTTGTGACATTTAAATTACATAAATTTCAAAATTCTATGTGATTAACAATGTTTTATTGGGACACAGGCATGCCCATTCCTTTACCTGTTTGTCACACCTGCTTTTGGTAAAATGACAAAGCTGAATAATTGCGAGAAAGACCATGTAGACCACAAAGCCTAAAACACCTACTCCTGAGTCCTTTACAGAAAATGGCTTTTTACCCCTGGGGTAGACAGAGGAGAGAGGAAAGGAAAGGAAGAGCAATGCCTTCAAATTGTGAGGCCTTTGGAGTGGAATTCACACATTTCTTTTGTTTGTAGGGAAACACACACACACACACACACACACACTTTGAAATACAACATAACAATGGTCTCCTGAAGAGACCCCCTCTGTTCCTAGATTTCCAAAGAGCCTTATCAGAGAGAGCAAAGTACCTTTTCTTCTGATGCAGCTGAGGGTTCTATTTTTAGCAGGCCTTTTCCTTCCCTTCTCACCACACATGGTGTTAGTGCATTCTTTGTCTTTTCAGCAACCAAATGCAGATGCAAAACACAAAAATATACAGCCTATCAATAGGCAACTTTCCTGAAAGAGGTGGGAGTACTGAACACTTAGGAAACCTCAATTTAGCACCCACAGCTGTCTTTATCAAAAAAGATGTCCCAGCCTTCAAGTTTGACAGTTGTGTCTGACATTGCTATTCTTATCTGTACACACACAGCCAGAATATGCCACTGAAATGTTACACTAGGAGTTGTGCCATTCCAGATTGTGCTGCAAAACACATTTGGTTTAATGAACCTTGGAAATGTTCTCAGAATTGGATAAACCAAAGGGAAGATATTATTGGCATCATTGGATATTCCATTTACCAGTTGTTTTAGTTAATTTAGAACAAATATCTCTAAACAAAGGGAAGCAAAAAGTCAAAATGGCTGTCTGGTTCTATGTCGCCCAAGATGTTTAAATGAATGTTCTACTTTTAACTAATCATCATGTTATTCATTCAACTTTTGTTCCTAAGTACATTGGAGAAGTTAGGAGAAGAAAAATAGCGGAAACTAGGTATATACAGTTTCGTGGAACTCTGGGCCCTAACTGAGGTGGCTCACTTGGTTGAGCATCATCCTGTGCACCGGAGGGTTGCCAGTTCAATTCCTGGCCAGGGCACATACCTGAGTTGCTGGTTCGATCCTCCGTCACTTACAGAAGGCAAGTGCTTGATGTTTCTCTGGCATACTGATATTTCCCTCTCTTTCTCCCTTCCTCTCTCTCTCTACCTATGTCCTCAGGTGAGGATTTTTTTTTTAAAGAGATCTCTGGAAAGGCTCACTGGAAATTTGAGGTCCCATTTGCAGAAGAACTAGGATATTGGGGAAGGGAATTTATATTTGTGAAGAAGTAAAATAGTATTTTGGGTACCCCTTTTTTGTTAATCCTCGCCCTAGGATATTTTTTCCATTGAATTTTTCATAGTGAATGGAAGAGAGAGGGTAGGAGGGACAGAGTGAGAGAGAACAAAACATCGCTGTGATTGGTGCCTCCTGCATTTGCCTAACAGGGTCTGGGGATCGGACCTGGGACCCTTCAGTTCACAGATTGACCTTCTAACCACTGAGCTACACTGGTCAGGGCTTCAGCATTCTTTTTTGACATGATAGGAGGACACTATCTAGACAGAGATGCCCTTAGTAAGATAATGAGGCCTGGAGTCAGAGGAAGAATAAGAGATGCCATTTTAGGGTTTATCCACTTGGTAACAACAGTTGAAAAAACAATTAGATGACAACTTTAGGATGATTTTAAGAGTTAGATAAAGAGTAGAACACTGAGCGAGTTAGTTAAAAGGAAAAGCAATCAGAGAAGAGACAAGGAGTAGTCAGAGATGTAGGGAGCAATTCCAAAGATAGGGCTTGTGGATTTACTTGAGCTAGGTTGATAGATAAATAGCTAGAGATATTTTTCTTGATTGCTTTTAAAATACAGAACTGAACATATACTTGTGGTTCAAGGACACAATTTGTAGCTTCCCCAATGACTATATGTGTGTATATATATATATATATATTCTTTTTAAACACTTGGACATTTGGCAGATTAATCTGGTGCTGAGAGCTTCCAATGTTCTAAAAATCTGTACCAAGAAGAAAGTAGCAACAGCTCGTATTATGTACCTACTCTGATTATTGAGCCTTGAGTGTATTATATAGCTTTTAGTGTGTATAAAAATCCTATCAGATAGGTGTTATAATTAACATTTTATAAATGAGGTAATGATATTAAGAAATGTAAATATGGGGCACTAGGTGTACCAGTTAATAATGCGGATTTTTTCAATAGATGGAGTTACACATATGTTGATATATATGCGATTTAATATGCATGCTGTTTTGTTGTATTGACAGCACGCTTCAAAACTTCATATGTCAAATTTGCTGAAGGTGTTAACATCATAGTTATTTTTATGCTTAAAAATGTCGAATTCCGTGCCAAAAAAATAGCATTTAAGAGAAGTTATAATTCATTACTTTATTTTGAAGAAAAAGTTGTCGTATACTTCGGGAAGCTTATAGTGAACATGCTTCATCTCAAGATTCTTGTGAAGGCTAGTTTAAACACTTTAAAAGTGATGATTTTGATGTGAAAGACAAAGAACATCAACTGAACAAGTTTGAAGACAATTACAAGCATTATTGGATGAAGATGTGTGTCAAACTCAAAAACTACTTCCAGAAAGAGTAAACATTGCTCAGCAAACCATTTCCAATCATTTATAAGTAATGGGAAAGATTTTAAAGGAAGGAAAATGGGTGCCACATCAACTGAACGAAAGATGAATGGGAAACCGAAAACTCATCAGTAAAATGTTGCTTCAACAGCATGAATTGTGACTGGTGATGAAAAGTGGATTTATTTTGAGAATTCTAAATGCACAAAAGCTTGGGTTGATCCAGGTCAACCATCATCATGGACTGCAAGGCCAAATCGCTTCAGAAAGAAGACAATGCTCTGCGTTTGGTGAGATCAGGAAGGTGTGGTGTATTATGAGCCTCTAAAACCACGTGAAACCATTAATACTGATCGCTACCGACAACAAATAATCAATTTGAACCATGCTTTGATTGGAAAACAACCAGAATGGACCAGAAGACACGGCAAAGTAATTTTGCTTCATGACAATGCATCATCACACACTTCAAAACCAGTTAAAGACACATTAAAAGATCTTGCCTGGGAAGTATTAACCCACCTTCTGTATTCACCAGACCTTGCTCCTTCAGATTACCACTTGTTCCTATCGATGGCACACACACTTTCTGAGCAGCACTTCAAAACGTGGGAAGAAGTAGAAAACTGGGTCTCTGACTAGTTTGCCTCAAAACAAGAAAGTTCTATTCGGACGGTATGCACACATTACCTGAAAGATGGGGGAAATGTGTAGCTAGCGATGGACATTACTTTGGATAAAGCACTTTTGATGTTTCTCTTGAAATTATCATGTTTTCTTTGATTACAAAATCCGCCATTATTAACTGGTACACCTGTTTTCTAATACTCAGTTTCAATCTTATAATCAAAGGAAAGTAGATGCATCATATAGATAGGTGGATAGATAGAGAGATAGATAGGTACAGAGATGTAAATACAGATGGATGCTGTTACTAAACTCCAGGGGTTCACTGTTTGGGGTGCTCTATTAAAAACTGGAACTGGTTCTCACAAGGTAGTTTATTTACTTGTAGCAGCTAAATGAGACAAAGCTCTGGCTCCCTGAGGCAGGCTAGCCAATGCTCATACACACCGTTTGGTCAATCACATGTTGATTCTGCTTTGCAGTTGGCTACTTGCACCTGGTTGAGTTCCTGTCCGTATACCCTGTTCGTAGGTGCACCTGCAAAGTCTTATGCTACATTTTCACATTTAGAGGGAAATGACAGTTTATATCTGCCCAGACCTGGAGACGACCCCTGTCCTGACAATGCAAGCAGGGATATTTTCAAGATTTGCTAACAACAATCCTAGACGTTATCTACTTCAGTGATGCTATTGACTCCTCCTCCTGATATTTACTTTTGCAAATAAACTCATATACAAACATTTGATGTTTTTCTCTGAAATGACTAAGTCCAGCTTTCATTTTCAAAAAAGCTCCATGAAGATCTGCCTGTGCCCTTGTGTAGTTATTGTGGCTGAACTATTATTTGGTTATTATCATGATTATATTGCCCAGTCATTTTGTGTTTTGGTTTTGTGTGTGTGTGTGTGTGTGTTTCATTCAGTACTTTTATGGCCCGTAACATCTGTATGCAGTAAACATCTGAAAGTTAAGTTGCCATCTTTCTTATCTTTTATTTTTTGTCCTTCTTTGAACAAAAGGCTTATTTTATGGTCAAATCAATTAGAAACCTTTGGTTATGAGCTATTATCTCATAGACATGACCATAAAATGTGGAAATATTCACTGATTCTATTATGGCTCCCTAGAGAACAGAAATGGGATTTGAGCTGTAATGAATACTTTTTATAAGTGTGTGCTGACAATAGTTTCCATTACTTTAAGGATGTGGGCTAAATTTGACGTATTTTAGAAGTGTGTTTTTATGGAGTTGTTTCTGCATTTGTTCATTTTTGTGAAGGAAAAACAATTTCCCCCTTTTTGTGTTTCTTTACACATGCACATGTGTGTTTTTAATATTTACTCTAGGAATTATCAAAAACTTAGTGTGTAACTTTAAAACATTTCATCATAAAATCTTAGAGTTGAAATGGGTTTTGGAATGTATGTTGTCCAAATTGCTTATTTTACAAACAAGGCTACTGAGAAATGGCGGAAGAGATAGGATATATTTCAGAAAACCAGTACCCAAGCCAGGGCACAATGACAGCTTCTAATTTCCACAGCTCGGTATTCATAAAAACATAGTTTTCGATCATTTTAACGGCCAATCACACCCGCAAGGGTAGATTGTTTTTCCTAGCCTCCCCCCAGCCCCCACTTTTCTGGTTACTTTGGTATATAGCCATTTTCTTTTTTAGTTTGGCTTCTCTTTCACTTTGATTTATGTTATTTGGGATAAAAGTCAATTAGTTTGAATGAGAACACTGAACTTTTTAAAAAGTAAATTGGTGAATCAACAAAGTGACTTAAATGTCTCCATTACTTTATTTGGTCAAGTTAATTTGAATATACACATTTTTTCCTTTTCAGATATCTTACCAACTCTTTTTTATATTCTACTATGTGATTGAAGTTACATAAAAAAATCTATTCTAATATTATTTATAGAATATGACCAATGAGAGCTGGACACACTAGTATTTGTGTTGGAATAAAGCATTCTTTTCCAATATCATAAAATAGATTTTTTTCTTCTGTGGATAAACTGTATTTTAAAATTTAAGTTTTTTGTTTTTAATCCTCACCTGAGGATATTTTTTCCATTGCTTTTTCAGAGAAAGTGGAAAGGATGGAGGGAGTGAAGGAGGGAAGGAGAGAGAAAGAGAGAGAGAGAGAGAGAGAGAGAGAGAGAGAGAGAGAGAGAGAGAGAGAAACATCTATGTGAGAGAGACACATGAACTGATTGTGTCCTGAATGTGTCCTGACCAGGGGTGGGGAGTGAACCAGTAACCCAGGTGTGTGCCCTTGACCAGTACTAGAACTGGAACCCTTTGGTGCCTGGGCTGATGCTGTAAGCACTGGACAACACAGAGCAGGGCTTAAAATTTAAATTTTAAAGTCAAGAACTTGATATTGCCTCTGATAATGTCCAATTAAATAATTTAGACAAAACTTCCAGTTGAAGTTAATTTTAAAGAGTTAGAACATACTAATTAAATAATATAAAATAAATAATAAAAATAATCTTAAATGATAATAATCATAATATCACCAGATTACCATAACTCCAGATGCTGGAATAATCAGATATAGGCTGTAAGGTAGTTATATTGATGAAATTTAAGGATATAAATGACAACTTGAAACTTAAAATACAAAATTGAATGACTTGGGTTTGACAGTGGAAGACAGAATTAATCAACTAGAAAATACGACAGGAAAAAAAAATCTAGAGTGAAGCATGGAGAGATGAAAACTACAGAGACTGTAGGAGCATGGAGTATAAAGGTGGAGATTCGAGTTAGTGGAAGTCCTCAAAGGAGAAGAAAGAGAAAATATTAGAAGGGATTGTGAACAAAATTTTCCAGCACTGATGAAAAATATCTCCCCAGCAAAGCTGTAGGATAAAATAATAATAATAATTCACAATAAAAAATATAGAATGTCAAATATCTTGCAAGCAGACAATAAAAAATGTGCTTTGAAGGAGCAAGACTTCAATCAACAGGTGACCTCTTAAAGGAAACAATGGACGTCAATCAGTGAGAATGGGGAGCTTCCATGTGTCGAAAGAAAATAAATTCCAGGCAAGAATTTTATATTCAGTTAAAATGTACTTTAGAGAGAAAGTTGGAATAAATATATTCTTACATAAATCCATATTGAAAGACTTTGTCACCAGCATATTTACACTAAAGAGTGTTTTTCAGGCAGATAAAACATTTTCTAAATGAAATACTATGAATCCTGTAAGAAATAAAGCATAATGTTTTATCTTCTTAATTGGTTCCTTATTCACATATTTGAAATCATAAACTTAGTCTGAATATTAACTACTTTTTTATTTTTTTAAAATACATTTTATTTATTTTTTACAGAGAAGAAGGGAGAGGGATAGAGAGTGAGAAACATCAATGAGAGAGAAACATCGATCAGCTGCCTCCTGCACACCCCCAACTGGGGATGTACCTGCAACCAAGGTACATGTCCTTGACCGGAATTGAACCTGGGACCCTTGAGTCCGCAGGCCAACGCTCTATCCACTGAGCCAAACCAGTCAGGGCAACTATTTTTTTATACATAGACTATGTCTTGTTTATTGATGGCATATAATATGCTCAATTTACCTAAAACAATTAGAAAATTTCAAAGAAGGTATAAAGTATTTTCTTTATAGTCCAAAAAAATCAATTATACTCCTTTTTTTAAAATATATTTTATTGATTTTTTACAGAGAAGAAGGGAGAAGGGATAGAGAGTTAGAAACATCAATGAGAGAGAAACATCGGTCAGCTGCCTCCTGCATACTCCCCACTGGGGATGTGTCCGCAACCAAGGTACATGCCCTTGACCGGAATTGAACCTGGGACCCTTGAGTCCGCAGGCCAACACTGTATCCACTGAGTCAAATCAGTTAGGGCTTAATTATATTTCTAATAAAAATATGAATAACATATCAAATTCTTTTTGGTATTTGTATAACAAGGAGGTTTCAATACTCAATTTTTACTTTGTAAGAATATCATTTGTTCTCCATGTAAAAATTTTTGAAAAATATCTGAATAACCAAAATATAAAATTTAGTAATTTTATAAAATTTATATTCCTGCCTGGCTGGTGTGGTCAGTGGTTGAGCATTGACCTACGAACCAGGAGGTCTTGGTTTGATTCCCTGTTAGGGCACATGCCTGGGTTTCAGGCTTGATCACCAGTAGGGGACGTGCAGGAGGCAGCTGATCAATGATTCTCTCTCATCATTGATGTTTCTGTCTCTCCCTCTCCCTTCCTCTCTAAAATCAATAAAAACATGTTATAAAATATGTGAAAAAATTATACTCCATACTTTAGGTCTTCAAAGTAACATAAACTTCATCTGTATATTTAAAGTGATAATAAATAATAGATATTATTTGAAGGAATAAAATAATTTTTTTTATTTTTGAGTAGCCTAAGAAATAGGAGTTTCTTAGCTAGACTAAATTTATAACAATTTGAAAAATTAAAGAAACAAGTAATTTTTATGTGAATTAAAATATCAAAAAATATTTAAGCTAATTGTCTATGGAAGAGACATAACACAATAATGAGATGAATGTATTTTTTTTAATCTCATATTTTTTTCCCTTTGTTTATATGGTCTTCAAATTACTACTTTTGAATTAATTGTTTAAAAAAATATGGATATCCAAAATAAGTTTAATCGACTTGGTCCATTAGATTAAATAATATCTAGAAGCTATTACTTTGTTGATAGAAATATGTTGTGTGTGTGTGTGTGTGTGTGTACAAGGGTGGGAAAAAGCAGGTTAATAATAATAAAGAATACAACAATTAATAAATAATATACAAGAATAAACTGTTTTGTATACTTACAACTATAAACCTACTTCTGCCCAACTCTGTATATCTATAAAATGTAAATATATATCCTATATAATAAAAGGCTAATATGCAACTTTCCCCTTGTCCAAGAATTCAACTGGGAGTTCGACCAAGGACAGGGCTGGCCAGCCAACTGCCTGTGACCCCTGCCCCCCACCTGCAGTCCCATCGGCCCCAATCCAGGTGGTCCAGCCAGACTCCACCCATGCACAGATCCATGCACTGAGTCTCTGGTGTGTGTGTGTGTTATTATACGATATTTGAGACATACTAAAAACTATTTGTTTATGTAAAATTCAGTCTTACTTGGGAAACTTGTATTTTATCTGCTAACCCAATTCTTCAGTCTTATGAAATCTATGGAACTGATTTGATAATGCCTACCCTTAATGATTAGCAGCCTCTGGACAATTGCACCAAACTTGACTGAACTAAAATTGAATTTGCCTGAAACATTTTGTTATTTCTGCAGATGCATCAGAACATTTCAGATGGATGTACTGACTCTGATTTCATTTGTCTAAGTAGATAAATCCTTGGTATTGAACTTGTCTCCACTAGCATGACAGTACTTCTTTCTGATTTAATTTACAGCTTCCCTTCCATTCCTAAGGAAAGCAGATGTGTAAACAGACTTAATATGAAGGTAATCCAGGTCATTTTATTTTAGTAAGGCCTCCCAGGTCAAATTTTGGCAGAAATATTACCTTAAACTATTCCTTCTCTAATTCATTAATATGACTTAACTTGTGGAAATGTTGAAGATTTGGACTAGGAAATGACCTTTTTCATGAGCACATAGTGGCAGCATTATTTTATTTGATGCATTAGTCTCATACTGATAATACAAATTTTTTCATAAAATATCTTGATACAGTTTCATAGATGTCAAAAAGGGTCAAAAATTATAGGTCATATCTGTATTGATAGAATGACACAACCCAATTAATTGGCCATCACTATTTCCCTCAAATTAGTACTGTTATTGATATCATTATAATTAATTAGTTATTAATAACAGGAAAGGACCAAAAGGGGAAGTCTGACATAGTCAGGTCATTTGGGCAGCTTCATCAGGAAGCTGCAATTTCACATTCCCCAGGAACCCGGGGCGGATCACTGGAGGAAGTGATCCAACAAAGGAGATACAGACTCATACTTAGTGAAGTTGTGGTGATTAGGGAAAGTGCCTGTCAGTCAAACATGGGAACAGAGATCGTGGGTCAGAATGGGTAGGGCCAGTGAAAGCCTGTGAACATTTGGGGGTACATAATCCCCCAAAGGAGTGCTGTGTCTTGGCTCTTGGGGTTCTCTTGTTTCTGGTTCCGTACATTCGCCCATGTTTTCTCCATAGCTATACGGCCATGTGGACCTCACCTGCAACGGACTAACAGATTTCAGCTGGGATACAAACTAAGCTAGCCTGGTGCTGGATTAGACTATGCCCTCACATGGAGGAACAGCTCTGGACACTGGCTTGGATTTTAGCCCCGATAAAGGCAAGATGGGACATCTTCCTTGGCATCACAAAGGGAAGTGGAACCCTGGAAACTCAGGGGTTTAATTCTATGGAAATAAAACTTTCTACAATATCTCATCCTCCTGTGCAAGTCTCAGAAAATTATTTTTCTCAGGACATCACAAGAAACCCACCAGCAACCAACAGGGATGAGGGCCTCCTCCCACCAATAACATTAACACCTGAAAAAAATCTGATAGTTGGAATTTTTTGGTTTAATTAAACTCAACACCGAATTAGGAGTGAAAGCTTGCAGCTTTAAGGTGTAAGTTTTGTCAGCATAAGAAACATCCAAACCTGTAGGAACTGTATGAGTTTATTTGAGCCAAACTGACAATTGTTGGGAAGCAAAATCCCAACAGATTGAGAAAATGTTCCAGGAAATGGCATTTTTTCACCTTTGATGGTATACATTACAATAAGAGGAGCATAAGAAGTTACATGAAATTCATTAATGATAAATGAGGGAGGTAGGAGAAAGCAAAGTGGGGATGGGGGAAGGGAGGAGCCTCTAGGATTGGATAAAAAGTAAAATGATAGACACATAATTCTCTTACATAGGTATATACAGGATATTTAACAGGTAAGGATTAACACGGTAACAATAACAATGAAGGAATGTGTGGTTCCACTCTGGTGCCGTGCCTGTGTTTTGAGGGGTCTAGGAAAAAGGAAATTACTTTGTTATTGCAAAGGCATGTTCATCAGGTATGTTATCTTACATGCAAAAAGACAAGAGTCAGGCTTAGTTAAAGATTGACCATTAGGGGAAAATAATAACCTAGGATTGACTACCAGCCAAGAACTGCTTTTTAGTTAAAAAGTTTTAATTTCAGACCATCCTATATGGTTACTTTAGGTCTCTGCATTTGTAGGGTCACCACACAGGCCTCCCTTGAGCTTGTCAGATTCAGTATGTGGTCCTCTTTGTCCACAGTGTCCACAGCATGTAACTGGAGACAGTGTAAACATAGACAAATGTTAACACTTTCTCAGAGATCCATTATAAAAGCTGAAGAAGATGAAAAGGCATGATGATGATGATGATGGTGCTCATTTTGATGTTGGATGCTAACACCACCGTTTTGATATTAACAGCACTGTCAAAGCACTTCAAATATATTTTCCTCATTTTCATAAAAGCAGTACAAAGTTAGGAATTATTGCCTAGCATTTTACAGATGAGGAAGTGAGACTCTGCAACGCTAAGCATCTCAGCCAAATTCATAACGATGATTACCTTCCCTAAGTCACTTTCTGACTGAAAATACTGAGGAATTATTCATGTTAATGTAAATAAACTGGACAAAGTCACTGTTTGTACTGGTGCTCCTGCCTTCTATTTATGTCTCTGTTGTACATTTTTTAATGTTAGATTTATAATCCTGTACATGGTTATGCACCATTTAGGAAAATATGCAGTCAAGTAAATAAAGTAGCACAACTAATGACTAATAAATGTTTCCAAACAAAGGCCCTGAATGAAGATCATTCCTAATTTGCATAGGAATTGGTTATATGCAAATAAGTTTTTCTAAGGAACTTGGATAGTTTGTCCTTGTAAGTTCACTGTCCCTTCAAGTGTCCCTCACATTGCCTAGTTCCCAGCGTCTTCTTTGATGATACAAAGGTAGCACCCAGAAAACACTGGGGCAGCATCTTGGGGCCCTGTAGCTGCTGCTTATGGTGCGATCTTGGGCTTTCTTGAGAGTCTTCCCCTCATGAGATTTTTTTCATCTCACCAGAATAATGAAATAATTGTCTTAAAGTAGGTATTCTAAACATTTAAATGCAACTTTAGGTGGGAAAATCAAAGACAGAACTGCTTTGAAGGATGTATGGATGGGGAAGGTTTGACACTGAGGTCATATGGCAGAACTTTGCACACACACACACACACACACACAGTCCAAGAAAGAATGTACAGAACAGAATTACATAAGCAAGGAAGACTTTATTTCTGACTATTTCAGTAGGGGTCAAGACGGTTGCAACAGAGGAGAGATTGAACTCAACTCTCCTGAATAAAAGGCAGGAGAGTTTTAATGCACTGGGGCAAGCGGGTAGCCAAGTACTGGAGGAAATTAGACATTAGCAGGAGGTTAGTCAATGTGATTAGGCCACCTGTGTTTGTTAATTAGTGCTGATTACAATTTATTAATATTAGAATTCTACCCTCCCATGGAGATTGTGGGAGAGGGGTCCTGTCTCCATGATTATATTTCAAAGGTAGATTCCAGTTCCTTGTGTAAAACATCCCCAAGTTGTAGAAGATTTATCTCCAAAGGACAGAGAATTTACAATTATAAGTTTTATAAAGATAAAGCTCTACAAAATGAGAAGTCAGAAAGAAAGTTGTCTACAGTTCAGTTAGGTTGAAAGGAACCTTAAGGCCCTCTTGATCTTCACAACCCCTACCACCGCCCCCTCATACACACCACAGTATAGATGACCAAGCCTCCAGCCTTGATGTTTGCCAAGACTTTTTCCACTGCCAACAACCTACAAGCCTGTGAGTCCTCACCCACATTATCATAAATTCCAAGTTAATGAGTAAACATTAATAAGTTTATATGCCATCTGAAGTTAGACTCCTCATAATTCCCTGTATAGTTAGTTATAGTGGTTGATGTTTTATGTAGTATATAAAACTTATAAACACCCTTATTTGAGTAAGTTTGCAATTGATTATTCCTCTAATTAAATTGTCTAGATGATAAAAATAAAATATCATTAACTATTTGTTGCTGATATGACCTCCTCATATTTGTATCATACCCACCCTGTGGTACCTAGAGGCCTTTATATTACTTCAGTATTTCAGAAAAATGTAAATTCTAAGCAGTATGAAATTCCAAATCTATGGTTCTCACGTCAATTATAATTTAATCTCTTGGCACATCTGGTTGTAGAATTCTCTATTACTGTATAGACTCTTAATATTTATGTCTTAATATATATTTGCCTTACAGGTCTATTATGATTCCTATGAGGGCCATAACTTTACATTCCATGGTGCTGTTTTGAAATTCTCAGCCATAAAATTGCATTAATATATTTTATGCTGCTGTTTCCTCTCTTTGTTTTAAAGAATATGGAATGGTTATGTGTTAGTAGTTTCCTCCTGAATACAATACCAAAATGTATTCCAGAGTATGATTCAAGGTTATATTTGAAATTCTCACCTTCATAAGTAAATACATGTGATTAATCCTGGGTGATATGGGGGCTCACATGCAAGAATAATTTCACAAAGGTCACATATAGGGCAACACTTACATTCACAGGAAAATCTTTTGTCAAAGCAAATATTTAGCGAGTTAGAAGAAAATAGTTTTTCCCTTGAAGTGCTGCTGTGTAGGTGAGGTTTCATAAATTATCAAAACCAATGCAATCAAGTGGTTAAGAAAAACATTATTGTTTGGGGGAGGTATGGTTTAAACCATGCTACTCAAACGTTACTATGTCCATGAATTCCTTGAGATCTTGTGAATCGTGGCTGCAATTCAACAGCTCTGGGGGAACCTGAGACTCTGCATTTGTATCAAGTTTGGATAAACACCCTTACATTTTTTAGCACAGTCCCCCATCCACATCCTTCTAATGAGCTGGCTAGGTGCACGCATTTATTTATCCACTGGTCCTGGTTATTGGAGTTTGTCATCACTGCTAAGATTTTCAGATAATTTACATTCTACCTCCATGTCAGCTGCCAGTCTAATTTGCCTCCACTTTCTCTTACCAGAAAGAAAGAGAGAGAGAGAGAGAGAGAGAGAGAGAGAGAGAGAGAGAGAGAATATTACACCAATGACAGAAAGTGATAGCTCTCTTTCTGTGAGAGCTCTACCTTTTTTCTCATTCATGAGCAGTCACTACAGACAGTCCTGCCTCTGAAGATGCATTTCACTCCCACCTTCCTACCCCATCTCCAGGGCATCATGTCTGTCTTACAAAGTACCTGTAGTACACTGATGGCTTCAGCATTCCTTTCAGCTCCATGCAACTCTAGACTGGCTTCTTTCTGATTATAGCCCCTGTTCTCCCTTTTTATAGAACTTTTTCTTGCAACTGTAAATTCTTTCTCTGCCCCCTTAATATGTAACTATCCCATTACCCAGGGATGTCTTTCTCAAGGAACTAGGAGCCACTCTTTTGAAATATAATAATCAAGATATACAGGATTCTTGTCAAGCAATCTCTGTGGGAATGTAGGCTAACTTCAGTGGATAAGAAAGTAAGTACCAATTAGCAAAATGCTGATGACCCCTCAAAATCAAATAACCCATTATAGCATCCGGTCTTGCTTATCCCACTCCTTACTTTATCCTGGCCCTCTCCTCATAATATGAATGGTAAAAGGAGGCGAATCCAGGGATAATGTTGACTGAGGAAGCACAGAGGCACAAGGGGAGGTAGGAACTAAAGGCATAGTTTTAATTTATTGAATACTAGAGGCCCAGTGCACAAATTCGTGCATGGGTGGGGGCGCTTGGCCTGGACAGCTGAGGGGGAGGGACCACAGGAGGTTGGCCGGTCCGGAAGATTAGCTGTGAGAGTGCACTGACCACCAGGGGGCAGCTCCTGCATTGAGTGTCTGCCCCCTGGTGGTCAGTGCGCATCATAACTACTGGCCAGTCATCTGGTCCTCTGGTTGTAATGGTCACTTAGGCTTTTATATAGAGAGATTAAGTTTTCATTTAATATTTGTTTCACAATAAACAGATTTTATGAACACTGAAAATATTTCTTTTGGAACCAATAATGGAACCAACAATCTTAAGGGTGACATAATCAATATTCTGATTTATTCTACGTTTAATATTATTAGACATTATAATGGGCAACTTTGCCTACCCTATCTCATGGAACTCTCAAAACTTCTCTGTATTATTCTCTATAGATGAAAAGGCAGTACTCTGAGGACTAGTAACCTAACATCTTCAATGTTCCAATCCAAGACTGTGTTTGACCTTGTGGCATGGATTAAAGATTTCAATTTCATCATAAATATTGAAGTATGTCAATAATGATGATGATATTAGCTGTAATTTTAGAATATCTACTGTGTCATATGCTAGACTGACCTACACTGTCCAATTCAGTAACTACAAGCCGCTTGTGAATTTTTGAGTACTTGAAATCTGGCTAGAAAAATTGAAATGTTTTGTAGGTGTAAAATACACACTATTTTTTGAAGCATCAATACAAAAATGTAAAATATTTACTTAATAATTTTAATATTGATTATATATTTTTATGTATTAGATATAATAGATTAAATGAGACAGATTATTGTTATCTGTTTCTTTTGACTTTTTATGTGTGCTTGAAAATTTAAAAGTTTATATATGCCTCATGTATTTTAACTGATGAGTGCAATGCTAGATAATTTAATCTTTCAGATTCTAACATTCTATATCTATTGACTTGATATTATAATGCTAGGTAACTAAGATATAATTTTAAAAATTTATTTTGATTATGTCAGACAGTTAAACTTTGTTATTATTTTAAAAGATCTGTTATACAATTTAATCTATAGATTAAATATATCATGCTATTGGACTAAAACAATGTTGCTTTCATCTCTCTTACACCTGTGCATATGTGTGCATGCATGCACGCACACACACACACAAACTCACACAAAGAAACATATACATATACAAGAGAAAAAAGTTTGATAGGGATAAATAAATGGCCATAACCCAAATCTATAAAACCAACACCACTAAATATAAACAAATTGGTTAGGACTCTGAAATCCATACATTTTCTAACCTTGATCAGGAAATAAAAATTCCTAAAAGAAAGATAATATAAAGGGGGGGAGGGAGTACTGAATAGCATAACAAGTGATGTTTCAATTAGGTAGACTATAAATAAAGCAAGCACATCTACATAACAGAATGCCAGGTAAGTGAAAATGAAGGAGAAATTATGCTGACATGCTATTTCTCATCACCTAATCAAGTGAAATTGAAGAAATAAAGTTGAATGAAGAAAGGTAGCAATCAGGAACTGCCATCACTGTGACCTGAGCCACAATGCCACCCCAAATCTTGAAAATGGGGGAGATTAACATTTAGAGTAACACACACACTCCAGTCACACAGAGAGTATATATGAGTGTTCAAGGGACAGGTTAAAGGATATAAAACTCTAGAAAGAAATGAAAGAGTAAATTAAAAGCACAATATAGATGAAAGCCACATTAGAACAATGACAAAAACAAATATGACTGAACACACAAGAATATGATAAGCAGCTAGAGAAGATCATCTATTTATACTAATAATAGAGAAATATGCAAACTGTCCAGGTCGCCATCACAGTAATAGTAACGACTGAACAGCAGGCTGCATGAGGCAACCAGGCTGGCAGGGGGGTTAGTGAGGGATGACCAAACGACTGCACATCAGGCTGCATGGGGTGACCAGGCTGGCGGGGGGGGGGGGGGGGGGGGAGGGGGCGGGGGGGGGTGACCAGTCCAGAAGGGGGGGTCAGTGAGGAGTGACTAGGTCAGCAGAGGGAGATCAT